>JBBBDQ010000256.1:10770000-10797500 GCA_037127315.1 Ascarosepion bandense
TATAACTGGACGATTGTTGGACCTAATTCAGTCTTTCCTTTCAAATCGCATAAGAAGGTAATATTGAATGGGCATGTTGTACGCTCCAGACTTCTTCAGGTGCTAATAATTTCGAACCGAAACCCTTTATTACAATCACTGGGGTATATGATCTTCATCCCTCACGTAGAGACACTTCTGGTAATCATGAGTTATCTCCCTCTAACCCTGTAAGTTACTTGTTCACCACTGCTGTAGCCTCATAACTATTTGGGTGAAGTCACAGGAACTAAGCAACGTCTATATCCACTGGGACATATGTCTTTAAGGACACCTGAAGAAGGCCGGAGCCTACACCGGCCGTAACAAAGCTGAGGACAATAGTTCGAATAATGTAAATACTGTAAATACTACCTTATCTCTAAATTAAAGACAAATATATATATATATATATATAAATATATATATATATATATATATATGCAATGTCATTTGCTATCTCTTAACTCCCTGACTCCCATCCTTCTTCTCCCTTTTCACTCTACTCTCATGCATCTTTCTTCATACCAGTAGTTCCATCCTTCTTTTGCCCTTTCTCTGACACCTCCTATAACCGGTTCCTTTTTTTCTTCGCTTTCCTCCTATGTAAATTTTCATTCTGCACTGATGTAGCCCCCTGCGCACTAGTGGCAGTATTGCCTTACTTGGAGTGAAATGATTAAAAATAATATATATATTGGTGCTGAGTTCATAATAAATGTTTTTAAGTATAGGACTTCAATGTGCTTATCGTGTTCGGAACTTAACATACACATGCCACTATTTGCATAAATTTTACACATGTTTATTTACAAGTAAAACGAAATTCGCTCGAAAGAGCAAAACCTTTGGACAATTCTTATATAATTTCAGTTCTGAAAAGAAAAAAAAATCATAAGAACAGGTGACAACCTATTTAAAAAAAACAATGATAATATCTTGTCTGTCATTCTTAATGAAACCTGCATAAAAGAGGGATTGTTGCCCAAATTCCCAATATATATATAGTAATGACACAGAGAGAGAGAGAGAGAGAGAGAGAGAGAAATACATATCCACAAAAATACACACATATATACAGAAATATATATTATTGAAAACTATGAACACGTCTTGATTTTAGCTGTAAAATCGTAAATATTCGTGTGTACAAAAAAGATTTATGATCTTTTACGCATTTCCGTCCATTCATAGTTTTCCTTCATTACAATCGCAACAGGGAAATAACTATGTCTGGGGAACTCTTTTCTACTTCGAAATTTGACCTCGAGGTTCATGCCTTAACCGAGTAGGTAAGACTTGACAATCTTACATAGTAGTAGCTACACATCGAGGTAATAAGGAGCATCACCGGTCCAGGATATGCGATCGTATTTCTAACGTTTAAGTCCATAGTTCGCTTGTCAAACTCACAAGTGTCCCTTTGTGAGAGCGGACATTATCAGTCATTAGATACAGATAGGTGTAATATATCTTCCGGTGCACAAATAGACACGTAGTATATAAGTAATAACTAATGCATGCGATAACGGCGACTCGTAATGTATACTTTTACTTATGTCGAATTGAGGTGAAAGATGGTGGTATCATACGCGGCGTCCTAAAGCCACACACATTCATTAGGGATAATGCATAGAAAGTCAAACGAATACGTTCTCTCTCTTTCTCTCTCTCTCTCTCACTCTCTCTGTCTCCCCTTCTCTGTCACACGCGTCCAAATGCTTCTCTCGTTCATTCATTATCCTTCTTTTTCTCCTTTTATGTCTCTAAAGCACGTACACAAATAAACACCCACGCACATGAAACGTACGAGGAAAAAATACAAGAAAAGAAGCAAATCAATCTGAATTTATACATAAACACATCGATGCTTGTATACGATCCACACACGTACCAACCCAGATCAGGATTCACGAACACGTACAGGCACAAGACATGTGCGTCCTTGGATGAATCAATAAGTCCGCAACCCGACACAATTTATTAACTGAATTTTCATCTGAAATCTTCACAAAATGACGAAGTTCGATCTACCCGAGCTATAAGAGTGGCGTTGGGCTAAATGCATTGACAACAGATTTTGCAAATAAATATTTTTTGTTTGTTCATTAAAAACCTACAACATTCTCTTTATCTCTCTCTATATATGTCTGTTCATGTGTGTGTGTGTACACACATATATACAGGAAATCGAAATGTATATATGTGCGTGTGTGTGTGTGTGTGAACGCGCGTGTGTGTCTGTGTGTAGTGTAAGACCAACACCATTATTAGGTTAATAAATTTCCTTCTACAGACAAAACGTGTTATTTAGGGGACATTTTAGCTTATTCAATTACCTACTGATAAAGTGATAGATTTGGGCATTATATATATATATATATATATATTATCGATTTTCTGCGCCATTGTAAGAACTGCAACCTTGAAACTTCTGAATATCGTTTCTTATGTCTTTGTCTATGAGCGTATCAAATTTTATTAAAATCGGACCACTCCTTCTATATCCCAATTTTTTCGATTATCGATTTTCGATATTTATTGGGGGTATCTCGACACAAAACCTAGCTAAGAACAGTCGCAGATGCTTATAGTACAACTGTGTAAATTTTCAAGAAAATCAGTTCAGCCGTTTCGAAGTCTATAGGTAACGGATACACACATACACAGAGAGACACACACACACACAAAGTTCCATTTATAAATAAGTTTAGATAGTCACCCTCAGACAGATCTTATATATATATATATCCAGTCTGTGACAATTGTAAGTGTTGAAAGATTAACAATCGAACAACGAAAGTTATCGAAGCCTATTACGAAAATGAACGTCCAAACAAGGATAGTTTCCAGGTTTGATCATCTCTCGAAACAGTGATGTCAATTAGTCACCACGATCGTGCAAGTTGACGCCTTTAGATTACTCCCTTTGTGGTCATGAAGCCAACAACAATTCAACAACTGAATGATGTGATAATAAGGCATATTGGTGAGATCAAGGAGCAACTATGCAGAGAGCTCATAAAAAAATTGTGACAATTGAGTGGAGGTATGCCGCTGAAGCCTTGGCGTACATTTGGGTGATATTATTTTTTATGCCTAATTGCCTTGACTCAAATACCATGATTCAATAGTGAAATCAATAACACCCTATATATATATATATATATATATATATATATATATATATACAAAATAAAATAAATTTTCAATATTCCAAAAAATGTTGAATGAACATTTCAACATGAAATCCCTAAGAGAGATTTCACATCTCCTCAGCAACCGAAATATTTCAAAATGGAAAAAAAAAAGAAGAAATAAAAATAAAATAAAAAAAATGACGGTTAAGATTTGAGAAATTTACGTCACAAAAATTTTTCGGAAGTAAATCATGTCTAATTTTAGATTTTAACTTTTAGATAGAGTTCTAAGTGAAGAAATGGATAATTCTAATATAAAGGAGTTGTAAGTAAAAATTCTAATATAAATAGAGTTGTAAGTGAAGAAATGGAAAATTCTAATATAAAAGTACCCTTACCAGCACCTACTCCTGAATTTTAGAAAGGAATACATTAGTAAGTGCCGTCATAAAGCGTGTTTTGTGAACACTTAAATTTTAAATTCTAAATTTTAGTTTTTAGGATGTTATATATAAATTTAATGGTTTTTGATAAATTAATTTGACTTTAAATAGTATTTAACCCCTCTACCTTCCTCTTCCAGTCTCCTTTGTTAGTCTACTTTTAAAAATTTACTAATTTAACCCCTGATTTCCTCTGCTAGTATATATCTTTTTCACATCATAATTTTTATAAAAAAATTTTTTTTTAAATTTATTTAAAAAAGTGTTTTTTTAATTTATAATTTTCTTTAATCTTTATTCTTATTTTTAATTTATTTTATTTAGTTTATCGATACCTAGAGGTACCTTCAATTAGATTAACTTTATTAAATATTTTTAATTCTTATATCTATTTTTTCATCTAAATATGCTTTTTCAAAAAAGTCTCTTTCTTCTAATACTTTAACCCATGTATAAGGTTAGTTTTGTTTGACACGCATCGAGCGTTTCTAATATGAAAAGTTTTTCTTTTTTTCCTTTCTTTTCTTCTCTTTCCTTGTTTTTATTTTTCTTACCTCCCACTTCCCCTTTTTTGTTTTATTTTGTTTAACCCTATTCTCAATTTAACACCACTTCTAATCCCCTTTCCTTTGTAAAGCTAGACGAAACCAAATTTTCCATTTCTTCACTTAACAACTCCATCTAAAAGTTAAAATTTAAAATTAGACATGATTTACTTCCGAAAATTTTTTGTGATGTAAATTTCTCAAATCTTAACCGTCATTTTTTTATTTTATTTTTTATTTCTTTTTATTTTTTATTTCCCTTTTTATTCTTATTTTTATTTCCATTTTGAAATATTACGGTTGCTGAGGAGATGATAAATCTATCTTAGGGATTTCATGTTGAAATGTTCATTCAACATTTTTGAATTTTGAAAATTTATTTTAATTTATATTGGCTCTGTAATTTTAATTACACTGAGCTCTCCTCCTGTATCATTTTTTAATATTAAAATTTTAATATAAATTAGGATCAGGTTTTTGGGATTTACCTTCCTACTTTTCCGTTAGGATTAAAGTATTTTAATAAAATATATATATATATATATATATATATGTGTGTGTGTGTGTGTGTGTGTGTGTGTGTGTGTGTGTGTGTGTGTGTACAAGGTAACAATGCCAAAATTTATATCGTAAGTGTTGAAATTAGAAATTATACTGTTTAGAAGGGTGTGATCATCTTGGTTGTTTTACTCACAATGTTTCAACCGTTACATACCCCAATCTTCTTCAGGTGTTTGCTAACGTCGAAATGGAAATTTTTAACCTAATTCTTACTCAATTCACACAGGAAGATTGTTCTTATTCAGCTTTCCATGCTTAGTGGATATTTCATATCAGTTATTATTGTCCAGAGATTCAACGTTTTGTCGCTTTCCCGTGTTTTTCTGTTGTATCGTGGAATGAAGAGATACACCGAGAAATGTAGTTTCTAACAGAGTGGTACAACCGAGATGTATATAAAATATTTTCAGTCTTTCGCAGTAGTAGGTGTAACTTCCCGAAGTCCGTGATAATGACAACACCCCTGTGCTAAGCGCAGATTGTCTTTTTATACATCCGGGCGACCGGATGTCACATGATACAAGCCACGACACAACATCTCTCCCCATCAAAGTTTTTATGTTCGTCGGACATTATATTTTTTGTCATTTGGGATTTATCTCTATAGTTCCCGTCGGGATACGTTTTCGTTCGCTCGTACGGTTTTGTTGTATCGGTGAGGGCCTGGGTACCTTAAGCATGTCATAAATGACGGACATGAGTGCTTCATGGTGTACCTGTTTTTTATTTAATATGTCTTCGTACCTTCCATTTTTGATGTTTTATTATGTACATCACATTACCAACTCTTTTTTTCAATAATCCCCTCTATCCGGGTTCTTTTCCTAAATAATAATTTAAGAGATAAATTTTCTCATCTGGACTATGAATGTTATTCAAGGTATTATTTCTTTCCTTGGTTTTTTGACGGAATCAATTTATCAAACACTGATCGAATCTTTCTAGCGAACATTAGTTCTACAGCTGACATGTTCACGTTAGTATTTCCATTAGGCGTTATTCGATAAATAGATAAGAATTTTTGTAATTCTTCATTTTCCGCCTCTGTACCATTTGCCTTTTTAATCGCTCTTTTGAACACGTTGATAAATCTTTCCACTGATCCATTTGATCTTGGATGATACCGTGCAGATTTTAGGTGACTTATCGAGAGTATTTTACAATAATTTTCGAATTCTTTTGGCGAAAACTGCGTGCCGTTATTCGATACAATAGTTTCCGGCACACTGAATCTTGCAAATAGTTCTTGTAAGATGTTTTTTGGCAATTCAGTAAAGCTGTCTACTATGACGAAAAAGTATGTTCCTTTTATCGGCCCAACATAGTCAATATGTAGACGAAACCACGGCTTGTCTGTCTTAGGGCATGGACTGAATTTTATGGGAGGTGTTTTTGCTACCGACGCGCAACTTTTGCACGTATTCACCATATTTTCTATATCTTTATCCATACCCGGCCAGTATACGTAACTCCGCATAAATGCCTTCATTCTGTCCATTCCCGGATGGTATGAAAATCTCTTAAAATTTTGCGGGTACAACCACCCGGGTTCCATAAATCAATATGCCATTGCACACTGAAAATATATTGTTGGCTTTATTTTTCTGATTCATTAATTCCTTTTTTGTACTATTAATAAACTTACCCAAATTTTGCTTTCATTTTTATCTCCTGTAGATTAACTGGAAGTTTTTTTACTATATTGTATAAAATGTATTTTACGTCCATCTCGGACCTTAAGGAAGCAATGGCCGTCTCCTCTAGTGGCTCACTAGCTTTTGGAATTGATCTGGATAATCCATCCGCATGTGCGATACTTTTGACGGTAAGATTTCTATTTTGAATGAATAAATCAGCAGCAACAGTATCATTACCGATCTCTGGAAGCGGTTTGCAGTATGCGTTGGTATTCCTTTTATTTTCGAACCAAATATTGCTAACAATGAACGATGATCTGTTTATAATATGAATTTTCTCCCGTGCAAATATTTATGAAATTTTTTTATCGCAAATATTATAGCTAAACCTTCCTTCTCTCTTTGCGAATAGTTTCTCTCCGTCAGGAGCAACGTCCCCGAAACATGGTGAATCGGTTTTAGTTCGCCATTTCCTTCTTTGTATAACAAAACTGCCCCCAAGATAAAATTACTTGCGAGTAACGCAAGTAATTTTGGCTTTTGTGCAGATTATTCGACCGGACTTAATGATTGTTTAAAAGAAATAAATTATCCCTTCCCAACAGCGGAAGAAATTTTTGCAAATTTAAACGGTCGACGAATATTTTCTAACTTAGATTTGTCAAAGGCCTATCTGAAAATCTCAGTGGAAGGAAAGTTTGCATAATTATTAACCATTAACACGCACAGAGGGTTATTTAAAAACAAGAGGCTAAAATTTGGAATAAAAGTAGCCCCCACCATCTTCCAGCACATAATGGATACAAAGTTCGGGGATCTGGATTTCGCAACAAATTATTTGGATGAAATTCTAATAAAAAGCAAAAATCAAGAAGAGCATGTAAAACATGTAAGTGTTAAAAATATAAAAGAATTTAGTTTGAAACTGAGTATAGAAAAATGTGAATTTTTATGCCGAAAATCAAATATTTGGGACAAGTAATTAATGGAATTACTGGGTATCGACTCGGAACGACGAATCGGGGAGCTGAGTTCGAATTCCAGCTGAATTCCTTGCATTCACTTACGCACAAATACCCTTGGGAAAGGTATTAACCCGTCTCTTCCTTCCAGTTATAGATTAAATAACAGGACAGGTTGGGTTCTATAGCCTTGGCTGGGAACCAGTCTACCGCAGAAAACAATGGCAACCTACTGCGGGATAATCTTCTGCCGAGTCAGTCATGTCTCTTTTGAGACATGATCGCCCAAGCGTGTTTCACGTATGGCACTTAACTGACTGAATTGATGAAAACGGCAGAATTCCTGATCCTAATCGCGCGGACGAGATAAAATAAAAGTGGAATCATTACAATAATTGTGGGGTTTAGCTAACTACTACAATAGCTATATATCAAATATGCATATATTAACAGCTCCGTTGAATCAGTTACTTAAAAAAAAGACGTAAAGTGGAATTGGTTGGACGGCTGCCAAAAAGCGTTCAGGAAATTAAAATCTGCGTCAATGTCAAACCTTACTTTGACGCAATACAACCTGAATAAACGCATAGGGTACTAGTCTGTTAGGTCGGACGACTGGCATTACATTTTCTTTTAATTTGAACCTTGCCTTCACTTTGGAACAAAATAAAAGTCCCTCTGAAAATATTTCTGAGAATTTGCTTTTAGTTCATTTTTAGTTTAACTGAATTTGATGTAGTGCCATCTATTTTATTGCAGAAATTATTTATTGGGACGTTAAATAAATCGAATTCTTCCATCCAATCCATTCCTAATAAATTTTGAGAATTACGCATGACGAATGCTTTTAATTTTCTTTCTTTTCCATTGAAGCAAACATTTATAAAGGTTTCGCCTATAAATTTTAACCTTTCTCCAGTAACGCCTTTTGCTATTTTTTTTTCGAATTAAACAAGTTTGGGCATTTTGTTTTTTCCAAGTTTTAGCATTAATGACAGTTAAATCAGACCCAGTATCTATCTGAAATTTTATTTTTTATTTTTGAGACAGATATCGACATATTTTCTTTGTACTTTCTCATCTGTTGCCTGTTCAGTAGTGTACCTTACGAAGTTTTTATTTTATTTATTTTTTCCTGAAAATTTTTATTTTTTATTTTGCGTCTACAGTGTGAAAACTTATGTCCTTTGAACCCACAAGCATGTCATATTTTGTGCTTAAATGGACAGTCTTTACATAAATGCAAGTCTCCACATCCGTAATACAGATTAATTTTAAAATAAGGGTTATTCTTGTTACCTTGTGCTTTGTTCTTTATCTCCTGGATATTTGTTAAATCCCCTCGTCCATTTTTGCGTTGTCCGCTCTTAAATTTAAAAAAACGTTGACATTCTTCCGATAAACTTTGCAAAGTAATTTTTTGGTCAAGTTCCAATTCGGCTAATAACCTGGTACGTATTTCTTTTTCAGACGGTGACGTTAACCCCTAAATGAAAATTAAACATTTAAACATGTCGGGCGTTAACTCATTTAATCGATATCTATTCACCGTACTGGCGAAAGTTGTGTAGTCCTCGAAATTTTATTGTGTAAGATTTAGACATTGCCAACGAGTATTAAACAATGAACTTTGTTCCCCAAAATATTTTCGTTAATATTTGAATAGTTTCTCGGAACGTCATTTCACCAGGGTGCCTCGGCAGAATAAAGTTTGCGTATTTTTCTTGTTCAGCCGCCACAAATTTGCATAGTAAAAGACTTATTTTTTTCTCGTCGGACCACTTTTCACAGTCTTTTTCAAAAATTTCTCTGTACCTTCAAAAATATGCCTCGAATGTCACTCCTTTTTTCAGGGTTTTGTAAAACGTTCCAGCAATTTTTTTATAATCATATTGCCCCAAGCAAGGAATTTACTGCCACTGTTTTGCAGGGGATTACATAGGAGCAAAGTTATGAGAAATAGTGACAGGTTATATATGGAGTGTCAGGAAGTGGATAAGAAGAACATGATTGTGGCAATAAAGTGGGTGATCAATTTATATATTGATTGTAATGTAGAATTGATCCCCCACTTTATATCCACATCATGATTTTTTTAATATAATGATATCGCCTCAAGCAAGGCATTTTACTGCCACAGTTTTGCAGGGGGTTACTCAGGAAGAAAGTTATGAGAAAGAGTGACAGGTTATAGGGGGTGTCGGGAAGTGGATAAGAGAAGGATGAGAATTTCATAAATCTTTTCTCTTGTAGTTCAATGCTCTCTTGAAGACTTTTCAAATTCTCTGGCCATGGTTTTTCCAGCTTTTCCTGTTCTAATTTGTAACGTTTGAAATCTTCTTGACGTTGTATTTCTTGTTGTTTAAATAATTCCAACATGCATCTTTTGAAGTCCTCCATTTTATATATTTTCTTTTTTCTTTTTAACCCTTGAACGATATTTTGTTGGTAGATCGCTTTGAATTCGAATCATTCGTCAACAACTGTTGTATCGTGGAATGAAGAGATACACCGAGAAAGGTAGCTAAACTACTTTATTAACAGAGTGGTACAACCGTGATGTATATGCAATATTTACTGTCTCTCACAGTAGTAGGTGTAACTTCACGAAGTCGGTAATAATGACAACACCCCTGTGCTAAGCGCAGATTGTTTACATGAGGGCGACCGGATATCACATGGTACGAGCCCCGACACAACACTTTCATTGAACTCATGTATGAGCCAATTGCTTAATCTGCTACTAAGAAATTTGGTTCACTACCATTGTGAGCAACAACAAATGTTTAGAGAAATAGAAACCAAAAGAATTAATCAGAGAGACACAGTTGAAATTACTCAGGACACAACGAGGAAAATAGGCTTGGAAAATTTGATACTCACAGGACAGATTTAAAGCAAGAAAAACAATGCATAGCATACCTACCGATCTTGAGTATAAGATAAAAGATTTAGGAGAGATGACAGAAAGGTATAGTTTATTAAGAGCTACAATAAACTGGAAATTGTAGAGGGCCATGATCGCCAACGTACTGAAGGCATCCAGCACACAGAAGAAACATTCGCAAAAGAATGGTGTCTCAAAAGAATTTCTTTTCTGTTTACACCGTTTTTACTGCATACTTCATTGGCAATTTTTACTGTTATTAAAAATGTTTTTAGAATTTTAATATACCCTAAATATATAAAACTGGACTAAAATATTTTTCTCTTTAGAAATGTGAAAACAAAAAACAAAAAAAAACAACAAACAAACATGCTAACCAGTGTCTATTTATAATTGTTTTTTATTATAGATGGTAAATAATAAATATTACGTTGTAGTTGGTTCATATATTTAAATTTTTAAAATTCTTTTCAATCTTTTCCCCTCAAGCAGAGAAAAGAAACACTAAGACGAAGGAAGTTACTGAGTGTTAGATGATATGAGACAAGTAAAAAAAAAAAAAACACGCTTAAAGAAAGAAAACATTAAAAGAACAAAAATTATGATGACAGTAGATAACCATCGACATTACATTTAATTTTTTTTAGATCAAGTTGACTAGAGAAAGAAGCTGGAAGCAAGAAGTGAGATAGAAGAAACTGTTAGCATAGAACTTACGGTTGCGTCTAATCATTTAATCAATATTTTAACAGAATGTCTGTATTCTTTAATGTATATTTATAATGTTTTAAGTATAAAAGTATGCAAAAAAGTATGTCTTTGTTCAAACACTGCTTGTCGTGTAATGAAAAACAACTGTACTGGTAATTTAAGCAAATAAAACGTCAGCGTGAAGATATGCAACTGAAACTTGCTTGATATGATAATGATATTGTGCTTCTTGAAATCAAACAGTTTAGTATATATTTTATGCAAATCATTTGTCATTCTGTTTATTCTTCCGGAACGGGAAGTTAGTAATTTGCTTATATAACCAACCCAATGAAAGCCTTGATGAAACAGAAATGTGGTTCTACAGAAGGATGCTGTAGATATCATGGACTGAGCGTGTGAGTAATGATGAGGTTTTAGAAAGAATGAAAACGAAATGGAAATTAATACTGAGCATCGGGAAAAGATAACTAAAGTCCTTGGGACAATGAGGAAGGAGGGCCTAGAGAACCGGATACTCACAGGCCAGATAGAGGGAAAAAGAGATAGGGGAAAGCAACTGATAACATATTTGAAAACCCTGAGCAGGTGGATAACAGAACGGCGGTTGCGTGGTGTAACAGAAGGCGTGCTAAAAGCCACCAGGGATAGGGTGACATGGAAAGACATGATCGTCTACGTCCTGAAAAAACAAGGCACGTAGAAGAAGAAGAATGCGTTTAAAGGTTCAACATATCAGTATTCTGATTTTTTTTTTCAGAATATACACCTTCAAATGTTTGTTAAAATTAGTCATTTGTAATAAAATCTTTTGCAAGCTCTGTTGACGTCACATTATTGTGTCTGACGTCATACCTGTGTCCACTAAATCTTTTTTCTAATTATACCGTCGTGCAACCCACATAAATCAGGCCATGTTTGGTACAGTGGTGGGGGGGGGCCTAAATTAATTCGTAATCAGTACAATAACTACCCTCTGTAGAAATCGTGATGTTTCTCTTTGAATTTATGATAGAACTAGCAGTTTATCCCAGTTTCACTCAGGTAGTTTAAGGAATAATAAGAATAAAAATCATATGTTGAATTTACATAGCAAATACTTACACAACGTCCGCCCTCATCAATTTTCTAGATAACAATGTAGAATGTCTCTATTGGATTAGGGTGGGAGGAGGAGGGGCAATAGATATAGATAAGATAAAGTGGGGTGATCGATTCTATATTATAATCAATACATAAACTGATCCCTGACTTTGTGGGGTGATGGTATATATTTTTCTATCTCTAATTTTGACTTTCTGAAAAATTTTATGGTGTCGTTAGCGTTCTAAAATTTTTATCTATATCTGAGCGCAACTCCCGTCGAGTTAGACCACAAAATGTAGACGCTAAGTCGAATCCATCAAAGAAACAAATACTGACACAACGTCCACCCTCGTCACTTTTATAGATATAGATTAACTTGATTCATGTTTCTGCTCAACGCACAGAGTTTTCTTTTTCAGTGAGTGTTTTCGGGAGTACAACGATCTGAAACTCCAATGCTGCTTTGAGTGTGGACGCCTACACTTCTAAAATTTATTTGAGTCTTTTTTTTTTATAATCGTTTCACCCCAAGCAATGCAGTACTGCCACTGGTGCACAAGAGGTTACATGAAAGAAGAACGATAAACAAAAAATAAAAATAAAAAAGAAATAAGTTACAGTGGGTTTCGGAGAATGGATAAGAGAAGGATGGAAATATTAATTTGAAGATAGTTACGTGAGAGTAGAGCAAAAAGGAAAAAGAACAAGATACAGGGGGTGTCGGGGAAAAGATAAGAGAAAGGTGGGAATCAAAGGAGATAAAAGATGGCAGCTGACATTGTACTTAAACTCTTGGAGATTGTAGCTATCAGGAAACCCTGTATACGGAAGGGAGTTCCACAGGCGGGAAGTGCAGGAAAAAAAAAACTGAGAGAACAAGTGGCGGCTACATTTGATTATAAAAGGGTGGGACCTAGTTGCCAGTCTAGTAACTCGAGGAAATTCGTGTAGAGGGTGCACCAGGGAGATAAGCCTGTCGGAGGAAAAGTCGTGGAAAAATTTCTAAAAGAGACAGAGGGAAGACATATCCCGTCAGTGAGAAAGTGAGATGGATTCGGACGCGAAAAACTGCTTGGCCCGACACAGTAATCTGACTTTTTTTATTTAATGTCTAGCATGGATGTAATCCATCCAACGGTGACAATGCCACTAAAATCTATAAGAAAAGTTACATTTTTGAGGGCCCTATATAGTGAGGGATAAAGCAAAATTAGGGCAATCCCATAACAGTGGTGTGACAGTTTCCGAAGATCCAGAAACTATCTGTGCCATCCAGATCTTCGGAAAGGACACTTCTGCTGGGCTAATAAATTGCCAGATCTTCGTGCCTGCCAACATTACAACTGTAATTACCCCAGGAGAATCGCAATCTGATATCAATTCAATATTGATTATTCTCAATCGGTCAGTTTTATGTTTTCCAATAAATTCATCCTAGTGTATTGTTTTTCGTGTATGATTGAATTTTTCTGTTTAAGATTTGACAGTAACCTTTTCATTATTTTCATATATGTTTCAATGTCTGTAAATATAATTTTTGTGGATTCCGGGAATGCGAACTGCACAAAATAAAAAAAAACAAAAAAACAAACAAACAGAAGTTGAGATAGAAAAATAAATATATTAAAAGTAAAGAATACAAACTTGAAAGTAGGTTAGTAATCCAGAAATACAGTTAGTAAGACGGATATATACAATGTCTCTGAAGTGAAGCCGTAGTAGAATTAGTGTGTCCACGTCGGAAGCTGACGGGTGCTGTATAATAATATTCTGCTGAGTGGAGCTCAGAGCTACTATGAACTACTAACGCTGCATCTGTCGGTGTCTCACGGATCTCTCAATGTCTATCGAGGTCTGAAGTTATCTCACGGATCTAGACGAGTCTATTAACATGTCAAAAGGGGAGACCCCACAACAATAATTTAAGACAAGTCTGAAAGAAATTAAACGGGAAAGAATAAATGAACACTATCAGTTCAATAACTTGTTGTCATTTACACATTCCAGCAAAATATCTGTGCCAGTTAATGACTAATAAGATTGCGTTTTTGGGTGTCTTGACCTGGTATTAAATTATAGTAATCCTCATTTTTAGCGATTTCATTCTCAATTTGTTTCAATTGCGCTTTTTGATAGCTTCGCTTAACATAATGCCGAATGAAATCTTCAATAATCTTTTATCTCCTTGCAAATTCACCTTATGCGTAAAAATTGGCACGTCGGGTTTGTGGTGCAGTGGATATCGACGCGGAACAAGAAATCGGTGAGCCGAGTTCGAATTCCACTTGATTCCTTGCATTCACTTACGCACAAATACCCTTTGGAAAGGTCTCTTCCCTCCAGTTATGGATTAAATAAAAGGACAAATTGGGTTATATAGCCTTGGCTGGCAACAACTCTACCGCAGAAAGCAATGGCAACCTACTGCAGGATAATCTTCTGCCCAGTCAGTCATGTCTCTTTCAAAATATGATCGCCCAAAGCGTGTATCACGTATGGCACTTAACTGACTGAAGGATGATCAGAACGGCGGTGCAGTTAATTTTTTGATAACTCAGGTTTGCAAAATAATTCGGTCATTAGACGATTCCATGAGAACTTTTCTCGAGTGTCTAAAAATTCAACACCACGTTTGGATAAACTATATGTAAATTTTATTCGTAATCGAAAATTATTCTTTTGCGCAAAAGTATCACAAAATTGTAGAAGTTTTAGCAAACTTTCCCACATAGCTTCTCATATGAAGAAAATATTGTCAATAAATCGCAGCTGAAGTTCTGGTCCATGACCGTGTGTGATTCGAAATCTTCAATGTCTGCCATAAATCATAAAAAGAAATAATCTTGAAATCGAAATCTCAAGAAATGTGGCGCATGAGAACATCAACAATTCCAACTGTAGTTGGAGTCCTCGGATTGATTTGAAATAGGTTCCGTAGACTGAGTGAACTCATTCTTGGTAACCCACGCCTAAAAAACAAATTACGAAAAATTGTACCCACAAGTACAGTTCACACCTTGCTTTATTGGTGAAAAATATGTGTGAAATTGGCACATATCTTATCTTGAGATCTCGAAAACTGCTTGGTGGAAAATGTCATGATGCCATCATTTGCCCTTAAGTCTCTGGTTCAGACCCAGAAAGAAATGAGCCTCTTCCGTAAATCCACGGAAGTAAAATAATAATAATAATAATAATAATAATAATAATAATAATAATAATAATCGAGCTCTCAGAGAGGCAGCAAAAATACTAAATAAAAACAAGCATGCACAACAGACCATTAAAACTGGTGATTTCAAAAAGTCGCTCTTACCTTACATCTGAAGATACATTCACGGCATTTTGATATAGTGAAATGTGAATGTCGACACGCAAAAGAGGCCAGGCGGAGGAATTTATTAGATATTTATGGTTAGAATAAACCTTTTATATTTCTGCCTCAGTAGAGGTTGGATACATATCAATCAGATAAGAGACAATTATATTTCTTTTAAGCTAAGTTACAGCCCACTTGAACAGACTTCAATCAGTTAGATATAAGATATAAGATAATTCTTGTAAATAAACAGTTTGATAAAAAATAACGTTACCCCTCAATAATTTTTCTGTAACATCCGTGGTATACGTACTAAATTTTTCAGTGTGGAACCGTTTCTTCCTGAAAGCTTCTCCAACGTCCTAGCTCTCTGCGAAACCAACTTTAAGCCTACATACATTTCATCTGTTTTCTCGATTTCTGGTTACGTTCCACTCTTTAGGAAGGACTCCAGTGTTCCCATGTATGGCCTGGGTATTTATTTCAGTGAACATTACCTTCTGACTAAGGTGATATCTCTTGAATCCCCTGACTCTGATCGTGCTGCAGTTTCTGTTAATATTTCTTTCGACTCCTCCTTCTCCCATTAAACTCCTACCAACAGAATATCTTTTCTGATATCAAGCGGCAAACTGGGAGTCATTCCGCGATTTGCTATGGGATGTCCCATGAAGCACAGTGTTTAGTCTCCTTGTGGAAGATTGTACCTCTAAGTTCTCCTTCTGAGTGTAAGCTGGCATCGATACTTTCATGTCAGGCAGGAAGTTCCGACTTAAACCTCATTCATCTCCTTGGTTCTCTCCTGCTTACTTGTCTGCCATTAACCACAGGAATCTCCCGGTATCACCAAAGCGACGCGTCTGACTACAATAGGCACCTTTTTGTATTCTAGTAATGAGTGCAAGCAGATTCTAAATGATGCTAAGCTGTTGGTTGCTGATAAAATGAAGCAGCGTATAACATCCTGCAAGTTTGAATCCAAAAACTATTGGCAGCGCTGCAAAATTGTGTTAAACAACATAAAATCATCGATCCCTCCTTTATTCAATAAATTTGAGGTCCTCACATTCTCAGCTTCAAGGTTGAGGGCTTTGCTCGCAAATTCTCTTACAACACCAGGTTTGATTCTTCCGAAGTACCCACGCCTGACTTCCCACTAGAACCGATCTGAGTGAGATATACATAACCTTCCTTTGGTCTCTACCATAATTTCTAAGCTTGACTTCAATAACGCAATTAAAGGTGACGGAATTCCAGTCATCGTTCTAAAGCAATGTGCCCTTGAACTCTCCTCTGTCCTATCCAAACTCTACAACCATTGCATCGCTGTTTCGTGCTTTCTTGTTTGCTGGAAGTCCTTCTCTTGAGTTCCCATCATTAAAACTCGTTGGCCCCCTCCAATTACCACCCTATTACCCTCTTGCCGATCTTTAGAAAGGTGTTTGAGGCTATTATCAATGCCGAAGTAGTTAATCATCTCATATCTCACAACGAATTCTCTGACAAACTCTATGGCTTTCTCTTCGCTAGGTCTATTACTGATATATTACGACCAATATCAAATACATATATCAGGCTCTTGATAAAAACGGCAAAGCTAGAAATGTCGCCCTGGATATCTCCAAAGCGTTTGACAGGGTTTGCCATGCTAATCTTCTGCACAAGCTACAAGTCTATGGTATAACTGGACGTTTGTTCGATTTAATCCAATCATACCTATTAAATTGCGCAATGAAAACCTTTCAAAGGGCATTTTTCCAGATCCTATGATACGAACCCGGGTGTCCCTCATGGCTCTATCCTAGATCCTATGCTTTTCCTGATCTTCATCAAAAGTAGGCATCTATGCAGATGACACAACTATTTACTTCTGTCTCGATAAGAAATCTGCCAGGGCTGACAAAGTAAGCCTGGCTGCTACTCATGATAACGACCCCAGAGCACGTTTGACTACATTAGGCGCCTTTTTGTCTCTGCTCTTAAAGAATGCAAGCAGATCCTAAATGATGCCAAGCTGTTGCTTGTTGATAGAATGAAGTAGTGTATATCATTCCGCATATTTGGATCCAAAGACTATTGACGTCTCTGCAAAACTGTTAAGCAACACTAAACCATCTATCTACCCTTTATTCAATAAATCTCTTATCTAATAAATAAAAAATATTTACTTTATTCGGACTATTGTCCTCATCTTTGTTGCCATCCGTACGACGTTTCGGCCGTTGTACGCTCCAGCTTTCTTCAGGTGCTAAGAATTTCGAACCGAACCCTTTATTACAAGCACTGGTATATATGAACTCCATTCCTTGCGTAGTTGTGCCTCTTTTGGTAGTCATGTTGTTGGTAATATTTTCCCTTCATAAATGTATATTTTTCTATAAAACTCTATAGTGGATATAGACATTGGTTAGTTCCTGTGACTTGACCCAAGTAGTTGTGAGTTTAATGCCAGGCTACAGCAGTGGTGAACAAGTACCTTACAGGGTTAGAGGGAGATAACTCATGCCATACAAATGGCAACAAAGATGATGACAATAGTCCGAATAATGTAAATACTGTAAATACTACCTCATCTCAGAAATATAGACGAGAATTAAAAAAAATGTTTAATTTTATTATTGTCAATTATCGAAAAAAAAAAGAAATTGTATAAATTTGTTTTTAAATATTTGGTTTTTATACAAATTCTAAAAAATAGTTTTATAAATGAATGGACATTATTAACAAAGTACGAAATAACATTATTAACAGAAAAACCGTCCACTTTTTTGGCGGGGGGGATATGAATGTTAAACTTTGCAGAAATTTGAATAAATACTTTGTTAATCTCACAGCGACTTATGGCCACATCCTTAGAGAACTCATTTTCTCTTTCATCAGGAATCGTCATTCAATCTCTGGCTGCACTGAATGTCTTGATTTGATAAATCAGCGGTGACGACCTATAAAGTCTTATTTGTCTTGTCAAGAACCCAAAACTAAATTATTTCAAACTTCACCAGAACTGCGACAAGGAACCAGTGGGAATTCCACTCTGTTTAATATCTTCCTAGACTATGTTTTGCACATCTTCAAGCACAGATATAAAGAAATAGGTATTTATCGTTTAAACTTTCTGTACTAGATTCTAAACGAATCTACTAATAGAAAACAGCGCTGTTGTTGTTCATCCAAATGCTAGAGATGATGAAAAATCTGTTCTTTTACCAAAGATTTACTAAAAAGTAGAATTATTTTAACATTGCTTATTAGATGTGCGTTGTGGTGTAATGGTTATCGCCTCGGAATAAAAAATTGGAGAACCGAGTTCGCATACCAATTGAATTTGTTGCATTCAATTACTCTTGGAAAAATTATGAATCCCTCTCTTCTCCCCCCGCCAATAAGTTGAATAACAGGACAGATTGAGTTTTATAGCCTTGGTTGGAAACCAATCTGCCGCAGAAAGACATGGCAACCTACTGCGTGAAAATCTGTCTCCTCAATCAGAGATCGAATGAGAGATGATCGCCCAAGCGTCTATCACGTAGATTATTTAACTGATTGGAAGATATTTATTTAAAAATATAAGAACATATACATCCCGAAACCAGATACTGCCAAATTTCATAAAACCATCGAACTTTTATTGAATATTCGGTTCCTTATCGCCTTCCAGTAGGCATATATTTAGTTTAGTTTAGTTTGATTAAGGGCATATCAACTCATTATGGGTCATTTAATGTCGAAATGTAATTTTCTGTGAGTTTTGTAATTAATTTTGTTTTTGTACTATTAAAAATGAAAAAAGAAATGAAATTTTTCTGGAATTTTTAATCTATGAATGTATTTTTATACTTTTTGGGGTTCACTATTTTCCAATAGCTTGGACCCTAACAGTTGCTCTCACCTCAGATCAGGATGGATCCGGAAACAGCAGCAATTTAGAGGTGGTTCCGCGATCCTCAAAACCTCTGATGTAGTTCATTGTCATACCAAGGATGCCACAAGACATAAATAATTAATAAATAATATTTAGGTAAACGTGCAATTTTCAGATCTATCTGCTAGACAAACCGTATTTTCAGATCTATCTGCTAGATAACCGTATTTTCAGATCTATCTGCTAGACAAACCGTATTTTCAGATCTATCTGCTAGATAACCGTATTTTCAGATCTATCTGCTAGACAAACCGTATTTTCAGATCTATCTGCTAGATAACCGTATTTTCAGATCTATCTGCTAGACAAACCGTATTTTCAGATCTATCTGCTAGATAACCGTATTTTCAGATCTATCTGCTAGACAAACCGTATTTTCAGATCTATCTGCTAGATAACCGTATTTTCAGATCTATCTGCTAGACAAACCGTATTTTCAGATCTATCTGCTAGATAACCGTATTTTCAGATCTATCTGCTAGACAAACCGTATTTCATAACCTGTGAGATTTTTGTATTGTATCCTCCAACCAGTGAATATCATTCAGAATGGAAAATCAGTTTAATGTCAAAATGTTAAAATTGTGAGAAATTTACAAAACATTGAAATTTATTCTGGAATTCAACGTAAAAAATGTTCATTCAGAGTTTGAGTTTTGTTTAACGGCATATCAACCCCTGGGGTTTTAAAAGCCAAAAGGGTGGGATTTTATGGTATATTTTCAATATTTGGTTATAGTGAGAAGGTTGGTTTAGTCAGATTTTGATGAAAATGTTTTTCTTTATTTAAGAAAACTGAAGATGTCTTCTAGTCTTGTATTAAAAATGCATTATGTCAATATTTTTTCCTTAAAAAATGTGTTATGGTAATTTTTTTCCTTCAAAAATGTATTGTTGGTAATATTTTTCCTTCATAAATGTATATTTTTCTATAAAAGTCTATTTTTATGTATATATTTCTATAAAAGTGTATTTTTATATTTTCATACAGTTTTGACCAGAGTTTGATGGTTAATTATTTACCCATAGCAGGGACCCTAACAGGTGCTACGATTCCGGGTCAGGGTGAACCTGGGAACGACAGCAATTAAGTAGTTCCATGCTACTCACAGTCTCCCAATCAGAAGCCTTGCTGCTAGATGGCTAAATGATTTCATACCTTTCAAAGGGGTATTTGTGCAAAAGTTAATCCAACGTCATCGGCTAGAATTTAATTCTGCATAACGGCTCCACTTATCACAATAATAGCCACTATGCTCTGCGCACGTCAATAAACAAATCCAGGTTGTTACGAAAACCACAGCAGTGGGTCAGGAAAAGAAATCGCCTCTCATGTAATCTAATGTTATTTATAAATGGAACTTTGTCACTGTGTGTGTGTGTGTGTATGTATGTGTGTGTGTGTCTGTCTGTGTGTTTGTGTCCATTATCTATAGACTCCGAAACGGCAGAACCGATTTTATTGAAAATTTACACACTTGTACTATAAGCGTCTGCAAGTGTTCTTAGCTAGATTTCGTGTCGAGGTACCCCCGATAAATATCAAAAATCGATAATCGATAAAATCGGATTATAGAAGGAGTGGTCCGATTTTAATTAGATTTGATACACTCATAGACAAAGACAGAAGTAAAGATATTCTGAAGTTTCAAGGTTGCAGTTTTTACAATAGTGCAGAAAATCGACAATATATATATATATATATATATATATGAAAGGCAAGATGTTTGTGTGTGTGTCTGTTTATCTGCCTGTATGTCTCTTTTATTTTAGTTTTTGCTTCGGGTTTGGCTCTAAGTAGGTACAATTGTAGTTCCTAGTCTCAGCCATGATACCATTTTTCTTCGAGGACTGATTTAGCCTTCAAAATTCAGTTTACGACGAAAAAACTTATTTGATATCGATACCAGGAAATAAAAATTTGACTTACATCCATTCATTTTTCTTTCAGTCTACGGTTTCGCTTTAACTGGAAACAAGTATTGCTTTTTAGTCTTTCGTGCCAACGTCCAAAGAGTGAGATCCAGGACCATGGATTAGTTTTAAAGCTTTCATTACACCCGAGCAACGCCGGGCTATATTGCTAGTACTGAATACATGAAAATAGATTAATATATCTTTTTGTCGAATTTAATGATACAATTAATGAGAAGGTATGTTGGTGATAGCAAGGGAATTGCTACTTGGGTTGATACTGGTAAGTTTTGGTCGTAAGTTTATATGCATTCAGAATTCGTTTTTTCCATCCTGTCAGAACTGAGTCTAGGTGATTAAAACCAGCCCCAACTATGTAAGAACTTGGGAAATAGCTTAAGCTGATATACCTAGCATTATTTACATCATAACTTTTTTCTAGATTGCTTAGATGTGTGTCTATCCAAACACCTATAAATTTTCTTCCGAAGTGATTTGATGAAGAGCAATTTGCATGGTTATCAACAAAAGAGACAACACGTTGTATCCGAATGCACTCAGGAGTAGCGAAAGTAGCCTTTCAGAAACTAAGCAAAATATTACGAGATAGGAAAATGTTGGTTGAAAAAAGAAAACAGTACAGTATTTACATTATTCAGACTATTGTTTTCATTTTTGTTGCCATTTGTACGACATTTCGGCTGTGGTACGCTCCGGACTTCTTCAGGTGCTAGGAATTTCGAACCGAACCCTTTATTACAATCACTGGAGTATATCATTCTTATTTCCTAAAATAAAGAAGAATGATATACCTCAGTGATTGCAATAAAGGGTTCGATTCGAAATTCCTAGCACCTGAAGAAGGCCGGAGCGTGCAACGGCCGAAACGTCGTACAAATGACAACAAGCATGAGGACAATAGTTCGAATAATTTAAATACTGTAAATACTAAACTCATCTCAGACATACAGACAAAGACTAAAGAAAACAGTCCTGCTATCAGTACTGGACTTAACTATAAAATGAATAAGTTATAGCTTAGGGTCATACACTCTTGGAGGTCTCATTTTATAAAGAATATTTTTTATCTTTAGGCTTTAGTTTTTAACTCTCAATCATCGAAAAATGTATAATCAATGTTGTGGATTTCGGCTGAGGAACCGTACAAATTAATGAACAATTAAGCAGATATGGAGATAGAAAAGTAGGTTATATTGAACGTAATATGCAAACATGAACGTAGGTTAGTAAATCCAAGAATATTATTTGTAAGGAAATAAATATATACAAGTCTTGAAATGAAGTTGTTCGAAATAGGCCATATAGCCAGGCCAAAAATATCTGTCTATCTTTCTCCAGTCGTGATTCTATCCTTTGGCGGAACCACGACTGAGTTAGTGCTCTCTCCCCGAAGGCAGAGAGCGCTCTCCACCCGAAAGCAGAGAGCTGATAATGTCATAGCAGCAGATGCAAATGCCGACCGCAACGGTATTTACCCACCTTTCCACGTAAGGCGAGATGTGACACAAGATCTTTTTAATGTGGGTCTTCCCGGCCATATAGCCAGGCCAAAGCTATCTGTCCATTTTTTCCCTGTCGTGATTGTACACTTCGGCGGAACCATGACTGGGTTAGTGCTCTCTGCCTTCGTGCAGAGAGCTGAGAGTGTCATAGCAGCAGAGGCAAATACCGGCTGCAACGTTATTTACCGACCTTCTCACGCAAGGTTAGATGTGACACAAGGTCATTTTATAGTGGGGCTTCCCGGCCATATAGCCGGGCCAAAAAATGTCTGTTTATTATTACCGAGTCGTGATTCTACTCTTCGGCGGAACCACGACTGGGTTAGTGCTCTCTGCTCGGAAGCAGAGAGCGCCCTCTACCCGAAGGCAGAGGGCTGAGAGTGTCATAGTAACAGCGGCAAATGCCGACCGCGACTACTGATCTTTCTATGGCAGGAGTATATATACACTCAGTCGAGCCCATTATCATATACAAAAGGGGAGAGATCCCACAACAATACAAAATAATCATGTATTTTTTTTTAGAGAAGGGCTTTGAATTTCATATAATTTGGGCGTCAACTGGTGAAATCCGGGTCCGGCTAAACTCTATTAACTGTTATCGTTTCTTTATATCCATATAAACTACCCCTTAACGTTACCCTTTACTCCGAGTAGCCCCCGGGCCTTGTACAGGGTGAACTTTACTGCAAATAAAAAATAAAATAAAAGTAATATCTTACTATATAGCAGTGAATACTGGACACATTTTTCATACGTAGATAAATATTAGACTTAAAGCAAAGGACATAACTCGGAAATAGCATTTTTTTTTTTATAAGCGTTTCACCCCGAGCAAGGCATGTCACTGCCACTACTGTGCAGGGGGCTACGTAGAGTGGAGAAAGGCTGATTATATATAGGAAATGACAGAGGGTGGGTGATAGGCGGGTAAGGACACCGAGAATGAGGGTTGGGTAGATGAGAGTGTTGTGAGAATAGTTGGGAGTTAGTGTGATAGGAGGTGTCTATTGACCCTACATTTAAACACCTGGAGATTGTAACTGTCGGGAAAGCAGACTTGTGGAAGGGAGTTCCACAGGCGGGAAGCGCGAGAAAAGAAGCTGTTGGAGTAGAATTTACGGTGACATCTTATTTGTTTAACTGTAAAAGGGTGGGGCCTAGTTGCCAATCTAGTATCTCGTGTAAATTCGTACTTAGGCGGCACCAGTGATCTAAGCTCATCGGAGCAGAAGCCATGAAAGTACTTGTAGAAGAGGCACAAGGAAGCCCCATCACGCCGGTGAGAGAGCGCATGATAAAAACATCTGAGAAGTTCTAAAAGAAATGAGAAAGAAAATGACAGTTATACTTAGAATCAAAGACGGTTGAAATTTCTGGAACAAGAAAAGGGTACTTAGACAATTTAGTAAACACCAGAAATATTGAAGGCAAAATTGGTTCTACCAAAACATTAAATTTATGATAAACGGTGTCAAGAAAGACGAAATATAAGAGCAAAAGTTACGCTTAAAAAGGGGAAAATGTAGTAAGCATTCACGAAAATCAAATAAGCGAAATGTTTTCCTGTCACTACAAATTCCTGTCAATAGTTCGAATTTTAATCCCTTGTTATTCTTTAATGTGCCTGTCCTTTCAGGGCTTAGGCAATCATGGGCCTCCATCTCTTCCTGTCTCTTGTAGAGCTTAATACATTTTGTCTTATTATTTCTCCCAAATCTTGCTCTACCATCCATTTGCTTAAGTCCATCAAGTATGTCACGCATTGTTTTCTTCTGTGAGTATCAGATTCTCCAAGCCCTCCTTCCTCATTACATGTCCCAGAAACTTCAACTGTCTCTTCCTGATGTTAAGTATAAGTTTCCTTTTGTTTCCATTCTCTCCGAAACCTCATCGTTGCTCAAATGTTAATTCCATGATACCCTCAGCAGCCTTCTGTTGCTTCGATTCTTTACTTCATCTTTCAAGAGATTGTCCAGTATTCGCTATATCTTGTCTCTCAATACTTTACTCAACTTTTGGAATGCACTCTTAGCCATGCTAATACGCTTTTGGGTCTCAATGTTGCACGTTTTGTTATAACACTTCCTTGGTATTTCAATTTCTCTTAGTCAGTTAAGTGTCATACGTGATACACGCTTGGGCGTCCATGTCTCGAAAGAGACATGACTGACTGGGCAAAAGATTATCCCGCAGTAGGTTGTCATTGCTTTCTGCGGTAGACTGGTTGCAGCCAAGGCTATAGAACCCAATCTGTCCTATTACTTAACCCGTAACTGGAGGGAAAAGACTGATTAATACCTTTCCTAAGGATATTTGTGCGTAAGTGAATGCAAGTAATTCAAATTTCTGTAGCTGCTTCATTTTCGTATCCCTGACTTCTAAGTAGCATTTTGGGGGGCCTCTTTTTGTTGATGACCGTGCATTCAGTTTTCTTGTAGTTTATGTTTAGTTTTTTTTTCTCGCTTTCCCTTGCTATCTTCTGTAGGAAATCCTGTATTTTTCTTTCAGCGTCTTCTATCAGCACTGTATCATCTGCGTATCTTATGTTGTTATGATTGTGACCGCCAATGACGAATCCTGGCAGGGCTTCTCGCTCTCTCATAATTGTTTCGCTGTACAGGTTGAATAGATCCGGTAAGAAGATACATCCTTGTTTTACATCCCTTACTACTTTTGTATATCTGCTGAATTAATTTCCTGTCCGTATGCAACCGGTTTACTGCCATTATAACCGATATTAAAAGACAATAGTACCATAATATCATGTCTTTGTATTTTATCTTACATTGTTAAACTTGTGACAGGTAATGATGAATCCTGGCTTGTAGTTCCCTCGGAATAGCATCACTGTATAGGTTGAATAATTCAGGTGAGAAAACACATCTGTGTCTTACACCCCTTTCCATTTTTGCATACCTGCTGAACTCACGTATTATATTTTGTTTGTGCTTTATTTCAGAATTTTCGAAGCTTCCGAGTCCAACCGTCAACATGAAAGAGATCTGCGACATGCTATTTGAAGGGCCGCACACCTTCGTCTACCACCTACACCCATCTGTGACTCCTACACACGACTCTTCAGGAGTAAGCTGGGCCTTCATAGCCATCTACGCCACAGGCACAGGAAGGGAGAAAGAAAATAAAAACAGAAGATAATGATCCCAATGCTCTTTTCTTGTTCCAGAAATTTCAACCCTCTCCGTCTGATTCTAAGTATAATGTCCTTTTCTTTCTCATTTCTTTTTCTTGAACTTCTATACAAAGTCATGTAAATTTGGATTATTACACATCAAGGTTGCGTCTAAACTTTTAATGTGCATTTATTTTATTCTTCACATTTACACTGGTTGTCCTACGATCATTGAAATAATGTGGCTTCCCTGTGTCTACAAATACTTTCACGGCTTCTGCTCCGATGAACTTAGCTCACTGGTGCCCCCTATATATAAATTTACTCAAGCCACAAGATTAACAACTAGGTCCCACCATTTTATTTTGAAACCAATAAATTGTAAACGCAGATTCTACTCCTCCAGCTTCTTTTCTCGCACTTCCCGTCTGTGGAATTCCCTTCCATTTACTTGCCTCCCCGACAGCTACAATCTGCAAGAATTTAAATGTAAAGTCAATAGTCATCTCCTATCTCACTAACCTGCATCCTCTCTCTCTCATGCTCCTTTCTCCGTCCACTCTACTCTCATCAGTATTATCATCCTTCTCTTACCTGCTTTCTGACACCCCCTATAACCTATCACTCTTTCTCATAACTTTCCTCCTATGTAACCCCCTGTAAAACAGTGGCAATAAAATGCCTTGCTTGGGTCGGTATGATTATAACAAAAAAATTAACTCTACACAAGACAGAAAGAGGCAGAGAGCCATGATTGTCAAAGCCCTGAAGGGACACGGTAGATAAAAGAATAACAAGGGATTAAAATTCGAACTATTGATAGGAATTTGTAGTGACGGGAAAAATTTCGCTTATTTGATTTTCGTGAATGTTGACTACATTTTCCCCTTTTTAATCACATTTTTGCTCTTATGTTTCATCTTTCTTGACACCGTTTATCATAAATTCAATATTTTGGTAAAACCAATTTTGCCTTCAATAAGTCCGGTGTTTACTAAATTGTCTAAGTACTCATTTTTTGTTCCAGAAATTTCAACCGTCTGATTCTAAGTATAATGACCGTTTCTTTCTCATTTCTTTTTCTCGAACTTCTATACAAAGTGATGTAAATTTGGATGTGCCGGTGGCGTAATAGATAACGGCTCGGAATTGGAAATCAGAGAACCGAGTTTCAATTCCAGTCGGATTCGTTATATTCACTAACACGTAAATACGGTTGGGTTAGTTATAAATCCAAAAGCTTCCCTCAAGCTATGGCTAATTTGTTGGATGTGTGCTAGGAAATCATTGTTCTCCCCAAAAAATTATTACCATGTAAAAATATTTTATGACTGTAAATAACCTGTAAAAAGTTGATAAACCGTAAAAAAGCACAACGAATCAATCAATCACTCTGGTCAAGTTTGAGTTTCAAAAATTTAAATGCTCAATCGTTATCTTCTGCCTTTTTAATTCCAGTTCTTTAATGTTCTCTCCCCTTAACCCATTTTAACCCAGTGTCCTCATTTAAGGACAGCATAAAAAAACTGTAAAAAAAATAATGGATATAATTCATTATATAAAACCATTAATATATATAGGTAGTGAGAACATATTGATTCATCAATAAAATTAACTTCCAGATATTGCCAGGTTGGAAGAAAAATTCTCTTGATTTTTAAATGAATTTAATGTTCTAAAACCTGAGATCACTGGGTTA
>JBBBDQ010000256.1:10802500-10935000 GCA_037127315.1 Ascarosepion bandense
ATTAATAATGAAATTTTAAAAGAATTGTTTTCATTTTTGTTTTTTGAATTATAATAATTTATAAAGTTTCAAAAACATTTTTAAAATATTTCCAAGGCTTGCAGACGTTAGGCTGGTAGGTTATAAAGTGAAGACTATATTTACTAATCGAATATTGAAAAGTTTAATACAAATCCTATAGCCATAGTATTTTAAAAATAATTTTCATTTTTTTGTGTATTCGAAGTTGTTTTCTGTATGGTAATTTCTGTGGGTGTACATTAAAATGTCATGCGTTTTAGGATCTGGTGAGCTGTCAACACATTTCAATTACGGCGGTCAGGTCAAAAAGTTCAGCTCTGTGATTAAGAAACAGTTTTATTCTAAATCTCATGCTATAAATAAATAATAATTCCGTAAATTAGATTAGGTTAACATTAAATTTGCTAATTTTTTTAGAAATAACGTGTCATAAATCTATATTTTATTTTCGCAAGATTTTTAAAACAGAGAATTAACTTTTGTTTACAAACGTGTCGATCGCTTAAAAATGGCCGAAAAATTAACAAAATTTAAAAAATCTAAAAATTTTAGATTCCAATCAATATAGTTACTGTTTGAAATAGACAGAGTATTTTGATTACTAGTTAGTAAATTTAGTTGTAAATAATAAATTAAAACTAAAATAAAAGATTCAAGAAAAAAATATTTAAAAAATTAGATTTAAAAGATCGTTATCGAAAATGAGTAGAGGTATGTACAGAAAAAAACATTTATTTATATATAAACTGTCGTTTGTATACAGCCTCTTTCGCTATGTCAATGGTTAAAAATGGCTTTGAGTGAGTGAAGTTTGTGAATCTTAGCGAAGGCCAAACTTCTTTGAACCTTTGTACTGAATAAACATCAAGGCGCTGTACCAAATAACAGAAAATACATCACTGGAGGACATTCAATAGTACCAACAAAAAATGGATATCACACGTAAAGCGAATAGAAAATAAGGACATAATCAAGGAGTTGACACTCCACACTACTTCAAATAAAATGTTAGAAAGAAAAATCTCTCTAATAATGTAAAGAGCCATAAAAGCTACTAGGCTTGAGAAAAATCAGTCAGTTAAGTGCCATACGTGATACACGCTTCGGGCGATCATGTTTCGAAAGAGGTAAGACTGACTGGGCAGATTATCCCGTAATAGGTTGCCATTACTTTCTGCTGTAGACTAGTTGCCAGCCAAGGCTATAGAACCCAATCTGTCCTATTATTTAACCCATAACTAGAGGGATGAAATGGAGTAATACATTTCCCAAGGGTATTTGTGCGTAAGTGAAAGGGAAGAATTCAACTGGAATTCGAACTCGGCTCACCAATTTCTCGTTCCTTGAGAAAAATACTTTCCTTAAAAATTGTCTTAAGAGGAAGATATTACAAATTTCAAGGGACGATACTACTGGCTGTTTGGTCAATGAATGCCGAATGGAATTGACTGATATTACCTTTACATATACTGGATACCGTGTACACTTGAAAAATGAAAACAAACGGATTAGACAGCCATTATCTGGGTATTATGTTGCCAAACAAAATTTATTAGAATTTTAGCATGACAACTTTGATCGTATTTTTTAATAATTACAGAAAGTTAATCATTAAATTTTACGTTCAAATGATTTTCTTGAGTTTTTCATTATCTAAGTATTTAAATTTGGCATCGGCTTTATCCATTTAAAATGAGTGTAGATCAGACACGATATCAGATACTGTAAAGATCTTTAAAAAAAGCTTTTCAGAAGCGCAAGAAATTTCGTTAGGTCGATGGGAATGAAGCTTTAAGTATCCGGATCTGATGAGCTGTCAACTCATTTCAATTAAGTATCCGGAAATATTTGTCCAGTTTCAGTGGGAATATTTTTCTCGGAAAGATTCCCTTCAATCTGGACAACCAAGTTCTGTAAACGTTGAGCTTCTACAAACTACAGTTTAGGGAAGTTTTGCTTTGTTGATGGGAATGAAGCCTTAGGTATCCGGAAAGACTAACGTTGATTTGTCTTGTTTCAGTGGGAATATTTCCCTTCAATCAGGACAGTCAAGTTCTTTTAACATTGAGCTTCTACAAACCGCAGTTTAGGGAAGTTTTGCTTTGTTGATGGGAATGAAGCCTTAAGTATCCGGAAAGACTAACGTTGATTTGTCTTGTTCCAGTGGGAATATTTCCCTTCAATCAGGACAGTCAAGTTCTTTTAACATTGAGATTCTACAAACCGCAGTTTAGGGAAATCCTAAGTAAACTGCACAAGAATTTGCAAAATCATTCGATACATATCGGACTTTGAGATTTTGACACCTACATGAACACGGAAAACTTGGTTTCTAAACATAGGCAGTAGGTTCTTCCTCATTATGCTGCTTCTTAGCATGATTAAAGAATAACCATCTGTTTGTCATTGATAAATAGACTTATTGTCGAATTGACCCGTGTAGAGTCCTCATCAGTATAGAAAAGTGGATTTTCTATATTTATATTAAACAAACACGGCTGTCTAGCACTCACCGAAAAAGAGTCTCCTTCATCAAACCTGTGTTTCGTTGGATATAAAGAGAGTCGGTTATCTCACGTTGGTTTCGTTTTGTTTTGGTTTTCTGAGACGAGTTGTTGCTCTTGTTTTTGTCTTTTTCAAGTTTTCTTCGGTTCTTACAATGATATCGTCCTCGGAAGCTTCAAGAATGGCTTTATTCAAAACTTTTGCAAAGGATTCAATTGTTGAATATGCGCAAGCAAAAAAGTTAATTGCACAGGATCGATTTACTATAAAGTTGTATGAAAAACTGAGCCCCCCCACCACCACCACCTAAAATTGTGTAAGTGTTGAAGTTTTACAAACGTTTTTGTCAATCGGAAAGTTTAGGGTTTAATCGATAAGATTGCACTGAAGAAAGCAAAAAAAAATGATAAGCCACCAATTTACAGATGGTGATACTGTCGTACCGGCGATTGACTCCAAAATGGAGGATCGATTTACTATAACGTTGTATGAAAAACTTAGACATCCTCACCAAAATTGTTTAAATATTGAATTTTTTTCAGATTTGTCAGTCGGAAAGTTTAGGGTGTAATCGATAATATTGCACTGTAAAAAGTAAAAAAAAAAAAAGGAAAAAAAAAGAAAAACAACAAATTTAAAGGTGGTGGTAGTCTCCTTCAGGTCCATTTGATGTTGATATACCGCTAAACAAAATCAACCGTCTAACAAAGCAGTTTGCAGAAAAAGAGTCCATTATTGTTTAATTGTAAAGGCGTGGACCTCTTACACGATTATGCGTGATTATATATTGCTCGAACCAGTCAGGAAATGACTACAGCACCAAATATGGACGTTTTGACTCAACCTTCTTACTCTCTTTACCTCGTTTCATTTGACTAGCATTTTTCAAATCATTACAACAGCTTCCAGAGGGAAAACAATTTATTAATTACGAAGAGGTGAGAAATGAAATTTTTTTTTTGTATCGACACTTGAAGTATTGTAATCATGAGAGATCAATAATACGCGATTAGAATGTTTTAAAATAAATGAGGGGAAATTTTATCTTGACTATGAATATCAGTTAAAGCAAAGAATATTTTTTTTTTCGTTCATCAAACGTGACTGGTCTTTTTTTCCAGCCTAATCTATATTATAAAAGAGCAGCTATTTCTCTGTCCGTCACACATTGCGTGTATTTTGACACTCAGTATATAATGTATATGCATAGGTTTATGCTGTGCGTGAATTGCTTACATGGGCTTCCTTAAACCATCATTGAGAAACTTTCCTACTTGCCATAAGAATGGACGGCTTCTAGTCGCCTAGAGTGCAAGACAATGCGCCTCGTTGGACTAACTCTCTCAACCGACCTGAAGAGGAACGACAACATCGAATCCATAGCTGCATCTACTGCTAGAAAGGTTGGGTCACTGTGTCGGACCAGGAAGTTTTTTCTCCTCAGAATCCATCTTGCACATTTGTCTGTGCATTGAATACTGTTACCATCTCTAGTCGGGTGCTCTTGCTATTCACCCCAAGGTTCTCGATAAATTTCAAAGGAGCATCTGCAATCCTGACTTGATATCCCGACTTCAATCAAATTTTCACCGGTGTGTTGTGGCGTCCCTCTGTCTTTCCTACTAATATTTTCATGGCAACTGACAAATTCTTTTCCTGGAGCTTTGACTACATGAATGTACGCGTGCTACTAGATTGTCATCTAGGTTACACCCTTTTACCGTTGAAATAGTTATATATATCCGCGTCATCTACTCTCAGTTTCTTTTGTCGCATTTCCCGCCTGCGTAACTCCCTTTCGTTTATTTGCTTTTTGCTTCCCTGATAGCTACAATCTCTAAATGTTTAAACGCAACGTCAATTGCCATCTTCTATCTCATTCAACCCCATCCTTCTTTTATCCTTTCTTCGACATTCCCTGTGTCCTGTTTTTTCTCTCACTGCATCCCCGCAACAAGCACTAGTGGTGATTCTGCTTTGCTCGGGGTAAAATGATAAAAATAGATTAATACGCATGAAGACGCACACCTTCACGTACAATTTCAATGAGCTTGAGAAATGTCGTGGAAATGAACACACCTTTCCAGGATATGACTCGGAATCGTCCAAGTAGCATAAATACTCACGCCTGGAAGTAGAAAGAATTAGTGAGAGAGAGTAGGAAGCGAGTACAACAATCACACTCCACCCACGTCTATTGAACAGATTAAGAGGCTCATCCTTTCCCTGTTTAGGATGTGGTTTCCGGCTTTCTCTTTTCCAATCTTTTCACACTTTTCTTTTTTTTTTCTTTTTTTTTTATCAATTGGTGTAGATAGATCTATCTATCGCCCGGTTCACACTCCACCCACGTCTATTGAACAGATTAAGAGGCTCATCCCTTGTTCCCTGTTTAGGATGTGGTTTCCGGCTTTCTCTTTTCCTATCTTTTCACACTTTTCTTTTTTTTTTTCTTTTTCTTTTTTATCAATTGGTGTAGATAGATCTATCTATCGCCTGGTTCACACTCCACCCACGTCTATTGAACAGATTAAGAGGCTCATCCCTTGTTCCCTGTTTAGGATGTGGTTTCCGGCTTTCTCTTTTCCAATCTTTTCACTCTTTTCTTTTTCTTTTTTTTCTTTTTTTTTATCAATTGGTGTAGATAGATCTATCTATCGCCTGGTTCACACTTCACCTACGTCTATTGAACAGATTAAGAGGCTCATCCCTTGTTCCCTGTTTAGGATGTTGTTTCAGGCTTTCTCTTTTCCAGTCTTTTCACTATTACGTAGCCCCCTGCACATCAGTGGCGTTACCGTCTTGCTCGGGGTGATACAATTAAAAAAAAAATCCACGTGGCATTATAATTCTTGATTGCGTTATGTTCATTGAATGCAACGAAGACATCACAAGATAAGACACTTCCTCTCCCACTCAATCTGGATAATCCCTTCCCTGGACTGAGCAAATTGCGAACTCCGACGTGGTGTAATGTTTAGCAAGCTTGACTCGCTAGATTATCTACGAGTGAGCAATGTGTTCGATTCTCACTTGCTGCTTTATGCTTTTAACCAAATTCAAGATTCACTTAGGAAATCGAAGTGGCATTTTGATGTGGTGCATAGGTTAGTATACGTGTTTTGCTGGATCAGTTACGACTGAGGAAATCGTTCGATTTTCAAACGAAAAAAAATCAGTTGATTACATTGAATTTTTCCTGAAGTTATTTAGTAAATTAAATTTTATAAAAATAGTAGATAGACTAAACTATCGCCCGGTTCACACTCCACACACGTCTATTGAACAGGTGAAGAGGCTCATCCCTTGTTTCCTGTTTAGGATGCGGTTTCCGGTTTTCTCTTTTCCAATCTTTTCACTCATTTTTTTTTGTTTTTCAATTGGAGTAGATAGACTAAACTATCGCCCGGTTCACTCTCCACCCACGTCTATTGAACAGGTGAATAGGCTCATCCCTTGTTTCCTGTTTAGGATGCGGTTTCCGGTTTTCTATCTTTTCCAATCTCTTCAATCTTATGTAGCCACCTGCACATCAGTTGCTCGGGGTAATATGATTATAAAAAAAAAAAAAAAAAATTGATCTGTCATTGAATTACTCTATACAAGTGCATGCTTTGGATGAAATTGTAATAGCGATAGGAAATATTATATGCAAGTTAACAAGGTTGTATGTTCAATATGTAAACAAAGAACACATGTATACACAAACTTGAATTCCTACTACGGTCTTGATACCTTTAACTTTCTCATTGAACATTAATTTCCATGAATTCTTGTTATTCATTCTTTTAATAAATTTCTATTTTATAAATTTCTATTTTAAAATGAAAAATGTATATTTTATTCTTACACTGTTCTACACTATTCCACATATTCCAGCCTGCCGACAACAAACCTTCTGATGAAAACCTTCTGATAATTCTGATGATGATAATTCTGCATAAAACCTGTAAGCTGTAGGGAGTTCGGTTAAGTATGACAAGGCCGAATCAAAGATAAATTAATCAGCCCCCTATAGCTTCAGACTGTAGGGAAATAGTATCTTTTGGATGAGTCCTTTCTCTTTCTGGTTCAGAAGTTAGGGTAGGTAGATATCGGTATTGTATTTATAGGCGAGCTAAAGTCACCCTTGCTCAGAGTTGGAACAATCAAAGTAAATTTTCTGTTTACTTTATCACTGGGAGAGTTAAACACGGTTGTAGGATATCTGCTTTCTTTTTCATGATACAGAAGTTAGTGTAAGTTAGCATCGTTACTATGGTAGCAATACCTGCGAGTGCCATGTGTTGGAAAATGGAAGACAGTTCAGTCATTCATGGTCGGATAATAATGACCACGTGGCTCACAAAGTATATTTATTATTGTAAGAATACAGTAATTTTGGTACAAGGTCGAAGGGGAAGTGCGATGAGTCCGGTCAACACTATCTATGCTAGACCTAGCTAATCAGATTCGCGACCAATCACTTATAAAAATGTGTTCATTCACCATAAGAACTCATCAATCACCTTCCAATCCTAGATATAACATTGTTATGTCGTGAGTAAGAATAAATAACTCAACAACAGGAATAGGTTAATTGTTGTATTCCGTGAAAATAGTACTTACAAAGGTTATTAGTATCCAATACAAGAATAAAGGTTAATCGTCTCAACCGTCGTAAGACGTAGGATGAGCAATGGGTACTTCCGGGTCGTCACCGGAAGTCTACGACTGACTTGTCGATTGGCTGCTCGGCACACTGTATTTATTTTGTATAAAAATACAAAATTATGGCACAAGGCCGCCTTGCTCCTCATACGTGCCACCTCCTCCACCGCTCCAAAAGTTGAAAAAAAGGCACCCACGTGATCGCAGGAAACCTCTACTGGAACACCATGTATAGTGACTTTGGTGACTTTGGTTTTTCTAGTTCCCAGGTATTCGGTCTGAAACCGAATACCTTTGGCTGTCATAACACTTCCAGCCAGATCCTTTGCCTCTCCTTCCGAGCTCAGTAGAAGGTCCCACATCGCTCGGGACCTCCTTGCTAACACACAAGGGATGATATTAAGAACCTTTAATGCTTCTTCTATGTTCTCTCGACTGACAGCAATAAATTTTCTTGTTTTTTCATCTGCTGTCAGCAGGGAGATTGTCTTTTTTGCCATAACGTTGACGACTTCCGGTATAGCTAGTAATTCATTGTCTTTTATGAAGTCTTTATACTTTTCCCGCATTTGCGAGTAGTACTTGGCATCTTTTGTTACTGGGGCCTTTTTCCATGCCGTCGGTGATGGAGTTACCGCCGGCATGCCCACAGCAGAAGTAGACGGCTGGGGAGACAAAGCCATAGCTTGACTTGCCTCCCCCTCACAAAACACAAAAATTCAACAAAAAGTTCACAAATGCGCCACGCGCGATGAAGACAGAACAAAAACAAGTAACAGAACACGTACTCACAGTTTCACAAAACTTCGGGTAACAAAATACGTAGATAATCCAATTTGCAATAAGTCAAAAAAGACGGCGGCGAGGCACACTGTATTTATTTTGTATGAAATACAAAATTATGACACAAGGCCTAAGAGGGGAGGGGGAGAGGTTGGTTCTCACTTAACTATCCTATACCTAGCTAAACACTATCACGACCCATTCACTCGTTACAATTTGCAGAGTTACCAAAAGAACCCATCCATCTACTCCCAATCCTTCATACACCACAATGCCACATACTAACAAGGGACACCTAAAAAGTGGGAGAATAACCCATGACAATAAAATGTATTTATGTACAATATAATCTATACAATAATATGTACAATATAATATAAAATATTTAATGAAAAATGAAATGATGGGAGGGGAATGAACCCAAAAATCAACTAAACATACAACAAATTTTGAACTAAAATAATAATCAATGTTAGTAAGAACCGACCATCCCAGAAAAAAGAGTGGCCGCTGTATTCCGCCCAGCGGCGAAATCAAGAAGCACACTCGCTAAGGGGAGGGGGTAAAAAATTAGCGGAAAGGGACAATACAAGGCTGAACCAGCCGAGATAAAAAGAGACCAAAACAAACTGGGGAGGTTGGGAATCTCGACATGGATCATAACAAAAGAGAAAGCCGGGTACAGGCTAGGAACACATTCATTCACTTTAACTAGGTACACAAGAGAGAACTAGCTTAACCAGGGGAGGGTTCCAGAGGAATCCACCCCGATGTAACCAGCAGATCTAAAAGAGAAAATCAAGATTAGCCCCGTTCAAGCGAACCAGGCTCGCCACATTTACCCACCTTTTGCTAAAGTCTGTCGAAGTCAAACGTTTCCAATCAGTTCTAATCTTTATTTTGAGCTGATGCTCAAAATAACAGATCAGATCCTGATGTGAAAGACGCTGACCTCGCAAGACTTCCTCCATTCGCGTCGTCCAAATCACCATTCGAGCCGTGGCTAGCAGCGACAGAAACACCATACGCTTCATCCCAGAGAACGGGGGCGACACATTATCACAGGCGAATGCACGATCAATGAGCACAAGCTCTCGCGGCGCGATACGAGCAGTCAACTCGCCGACCCGGTCCCATAGAGGGCGAACCCGCGAACAATGGTAGAAGGCGTGCGAAGCCGTTTCTTCCAAGCCAAGGTTGCAGCGTTCACAATCTGGCAAATCCGCCAGGCCCCATATGAAGTCCTTGTCATTGAGAGGCAAGCGATTCCGAGCTAATCGCCAGGTGAGCGAAAACTCAGAGTTGTTGAGATAATCACTCCCCGGCGCCCAAGACCAGAACGAGCGAAACTCGTCCTCCGACAAGCGCAGCACATCACGTAATGAATCCTTTGCGACGCCCTCCACTAACCCACGATGGAAGACTCTCCTAGGCCGTGAAAGGTCACTGGACCGTGGAATGGCCCGCAAGGCCGCTAGACATTCGAGGAGAAAACTCGATCGCTCTCGAGGCTTACAGCACCGCCTCGAGATGTGGGGAGTGATAGTAAGGCTAGGGAACATGTCCCTCACTATCCCCCTAAGCAATGAGTCTTCGGAAATCGCTCGCCTGAGAAAAACCAACCTTGACGCAACCTTATGGCCCATCAGGTATGGCATTCCCAGACCCCCATGACACGGACGTTGGTAACAGACACGTTTGTCGACATAGTGTTTGCGTCCTCTCCATAAAATGGAGAATAGCAAACGCTCGATCGCCTTCCTATGCCGTTTACAAAGTGGAAGTACTGACAACTGGTAAAGGATAATGGGAAAGACGTATGTAGCACACGCCTCAGCCATACCCTTTAAGGACAAATTCCTTCGGCGCCAAGTCTTGGCCGACGCGCCTACCTTTGCCAGTACTTCAGACCAATTTTTCTCCAACTGTAGGTCGGGCCCGAACCACACTCCGAGAATGCAGACCGGGCCGTCCGTCCAGTCGAAGGGCCCCGGGAGGGTCAGACCCTTCCAGGCGCCTAACCGCAAGCCAGACGACTTGTTGCGGTTAATCTTGGCCCCTGTCACCTGTTCGTACCGTTCAAGCGCCTTCTGTACCACCTCGATGTCCCTGCGGGAGGACACGAAAGTAGTGACGTCATCGGCGTACGCGGAAACCCTGGCTCGAGCACCACCAGGGACAGCGATTCCACGTAGGGCCGGACTGCACGCCCTGTCCCTTAGCCGGCGAAGGAGGGGCTCCAACGCCAAAGCATAAAGTAGGGGCGACAGTGGACAACCCTGTCGGACCGACCTAGACAGCGCCAGAACGCCCGACAACTTTCCGTTCACCTGTACCACAGCCGTCGGGGATTGATACAGGAGGCTAATCCAGCGGCGGAAGTTGGTTTCGAATCCAGCTGCCTGCAGGACAGCCGCCAGGTACCGATGGTCAACCCTATCAAATGCCTTGGACTGATCTAAATGGATCAGCGCGGCTTCGTCGTCGTCTTTTATCCCCTCTATGATCGTGCGTATCAGATGCAGGTTGCTCTGAATTGTTCGGCCCTTCACAGCACAAGTCTGCTCAGGTCCCAACAGAGACTCGGCAACTAATTGCAAACGATTTTGCAAGATCTTGGCCAAAATCTTTAACTCTGTGTTTAGCAGAGTTAAGGGCCGGTAACCCTCTAGCTCCCTCCCCACATCCTTGCCTTTTCTCAACAGGGTGATCACACCCCTGGTGAACCGGTTGGGGATGGACCCCTGCCGGAACCAGTTGTTGAACACGACAGTCAAAATCGGGACAAAGATGTGCGACAGCCTCAAGTACAATTCATAGGGCAAACCATCGAGATCCGGCGATTTGCCACTGCCGACCTTCTTCAGCGCCGCGTAGACTTCGCCCTCCGTAATCTCTCCCTCGCAGCTAGCTGCATCAGCCGGCAAAAGCCGGGGGAAGTCAGCCAAATAGCTGCGAAACTCCTCATCACGGAGACCAGGCTCCTTGGTAAACAGGATCTCGAAATGCCGCCGAAACGTCTCGCACATGTCGTCAGTCGACCGCAGAGTGTGTGTCTCCGGGTTGCGAACCTCTCGAATGTACCGGTCGCCTCCGCGGCGAATTTCTTTCTTGCGCAGTTCTGCGCCCATGTTCACAGCTTCGGAAGACATCTTGCTTAACTTATGTCTAACTACCTGGCCCATGTAACGATCGCTATTCGACCGGTCCACGGCCTCCTTGGCTATGGCTATCTCTAGGGGATCCCCACCAGCCACCGCCCGGGAGTAATTAGATCTAAGTGTCTTCACCTTGTCAGCCTTATCTAGTTTGAGCCGAATGCTGAACTGGGTGGTGAACGACCTAATACTATCCTTAAGGTTCTCCCACCACTTATTCCCGATGACTCCCCCAGTTAACGCCCGCTGCACTAAGTTAAGTAGCTGGCGCCGGTAGTCCCGCCTGTCCAGTAAGGACACGTTGAACTTCCAGTAACCAGCCATTCTAACCCTATTTTCTAAATTTACCCGGGCACAAACGTGTTTGTGGTCCGAGTAACCTAGCCAGTGGAACGTGGGACAATCTAAGAAATCTAGTTCGGCTTCACGAACTAACATTCTATCAAGGTAGCTAGCCACCTTGGTAGAAGGCCAACTATTAGTCCACGTCCACATTCTCCCGCCCTTGTGATCGGCCCGGTATCTATCGACTAGACCGAAGTCCTCGATGAGATCGACCAAGCTACGATCACGTGCCTTCCCTCTAGCTCCCCACCCTCTATCCAACTTGGGATCCAGGATGGCATTCCAGTCCCCCACTAAGACGAGTCGCTTGGAATCCACCAGGAAGGGCTCCAACCGCCGAAAAAACGAGACGCGCTCCTCCCGGTCGTTGGGCGCATAAACCGCAACCAGACGAAACGCATTGCTTTTCACTGCAATATCGGCCACGATCAGCCGGCCCTCGGCACCGACATGGACAAGATCCACCTTCGCGTCTAGGGTGCGCTTGACCAGCAAAGAAACTCCTCTGGCCAGCCGGTTCCCATATGCTGAATAGACGACAAAGTCGTTAGACAGCACACAGGCATCGACCTTTCAAACAAAGTGAGTCTCTTGGATCGCGGCGACATCCACGCCGAAGGACAAGAGGTCCCGAAGCAGGCGGGCAGCCTAACTCCGATCCCTAAGGCCCTTCACGTTCATACTGGCTAACTTAATTGACATCATTTAGACCTGTAAAGAGAAAGCAGAAAATTACTTCTGGTCACATACGGAGCGAAAATCAATGGGAGTAGGGACCCCGACGGATTGTCCAAGGTTGCTTGTGCCAATATCGGACGTAATTCGTCCGTCTTGGACAATGCCGCCGACGTCCGTAGGGAAGGTTAGCTTTACAGCCCTATATAAAGATGGGTGGAGGATGACGGGGACCCTCCCAGCACAAAAATGAGACAGCCTTTGTAAGTATTTGGTGCCTGTTTGGCACATTTGGATTTGTGGGAAAGCCTCGACGGCCCCCTGCACAAATTCCCAGGCTTTTGTTTTACATCCCCCGGTATTTCTGATCAGAGTCAGTACTCCGGGGGCGCCCGGGAAATTGGCAGGGTCCTCGACGGACCTTCCATCACTATTTTTTAACTTGAATAAAGGCCTTAGGAGGGCCTTCTTCTGAGAAGAAAGGTCCCTCTCTAAGGCCTGTCTGTCAATTTTGCAGACATCTTTTGTTAAAAAATGTTTCTTTGTTTCTCCCTTTTCGGGGAAGATTTATCAGGGTTTGGGGATGGAATCGGAGAGGGAATATCAGCTGTAGGGGAGGCAGTTTCTGATTGGGTGGAGGGCGTGGGAGGTGTGGGGGAAGGAGAAGGTATGTGCCTTACTGGGGATGCAGACTGACTCCTCCCCTCGGCAAAAACAGTTCTATTTGGAGATGTAGGGGCGGATTGGGGCCTGGGGGCAACCGTGATTCGTTCTGCTCTTCCACGTGTGAAAAATTCTTTTTTCCCCTTCTTTAGGGACACTTCCTCCACCTCCTCCCGTCCTCTCTTCAAAGAATAGGAGCGTGGAGGAGGCATTTCCACCTCCATTTCTTGTTGCTTCCTCGGCTGCTCCCACTGCTGCTTCTTTTGCTCATGTAGCTGTTGTTGTTGTTTCTGCGTTTCGCTTCGTGGCTGTTTTTGCCCCTGCTTCTCCTGTTGTTGCTGCTGTTGTTGGTTAACCTCTTTTCGTGGCTTCTTTTTTTCCGGGGATGGTGATTTATCCTGTTGAGGAGGTGGGGAAGCAACTTTCTTCCCCCTCCTGACCACCTCCGTCCATTCACTACTTTTTGGCTGGGACTTTTTCTCCGGCGATACTGTTGTTTTCGACACCGGCGGTGTTTCCGGTGTCACCTGGTTTTCCTCCGGTTTCCTTGCCGGACACATTTTGAATATGTGTCCAGCCAGACCACACGCTCAGCAGTGCGGCTTCCTTCCCTCCACCACTACAAAGAGCTTCCTTCCTCGACACAACAGGATGTCTGGGACCTTGAGAAAATTTTCGCGGTCAACAACTATGCTGACATATATATCTTCTGTGGCCACACCAGCCTTGCTGTTTATGCGTGCCACCTCCTCTACTGCGCCGAAAGCAGCAAAAAAAGCTCCGACATGGTCACAGGAAACGTCCACTGGCACGCCATGCATCGTTACTTTCGCCCTTCTCGCACCGAGGTACTCGGTTTGAAACCGAACACCCCTTGCTGTCAAAACACTTCCGGCCAGATCCCCTGCTTCACCCTCCGAGCCCAGCAAGATGCCCCACATTGCACGGGACCTTCTTGCCAGTACGCAAGGCGCAATGTTCAGGGCTTTCAGGGCTTCTTCCATGTTCTCCCTACTGACAGCGATAAATTTTCGTGTTTTTTCATCGGCTGTCAGCAGGGAGATTGTTTTCTTTGCCATTATATTAACCACTTCCGGTATTGCTACCAATTCATTATCTTTGATGTATTCTTGATATTTTTCCCGCATTTGCAGGTAGTAGCTTGCATCCTTTATAATCGGGGCATTTTTCCATACCGGCGGTGAAGGTGTTACCGCCGGCATGCCCATGGCAGAAGTAGACGGTTGGGGAGACAAAGCCATTATTGACTTGCCCCCCCCCTCACAAACACAAAAAGTTTTTACAAAAAAGTTCACCAAAGCGCCACGCGCGACAAAGACAGAACAAAACAAGTGACAAAACAGGTACTCACAATTAAACTCTGTAACAAAAAATGCGTGTAATAATCCGAATTTTCAATAAATCAAAAAGACGGCGGCGAGGCACACTCTCCCTGTCTGTTCTCCTCTCACTCTTACTGCTATCACACACTTATTAATATAGCAGTGGGTGAGTCCATGTTGAGGTGAGTCTGGATCCCACAACAATATGTAATGTTTTTGTATGTATGATTTTTTTTTTTTTTTAGAGAAAGCGCGAGAGACATGAAATGATTGCCTTTTTATAGGCTTCAATAGTGTCATCCAACAAGGTTTTACGAAAATTGGGTAAACATATTTCCGGTTTCTTTACTCTAGGTATCATCGGAAAATGTATATCTTTTTCTTTTTTTATTACTCATTATTAATATTTTATAAATTGTATTTTCTTTACTTACAAATATAAGCTTGGACACCTCGACGTGGTGTAATCTTTAGCAAGCTTTTCTCGCAAGAGTCATTACAAGTGAGTTCGATCCTCACTGGGTGCCTCATACTTTCGACCTCTTGCCACATCTAAGCTGCGATTAGTAAATCAACTAACAAATACAAGCTAAGATATACGGCCCTTTGAAGTTATTTTATTCCTTCGGCAGTGTAGGTGCACATGGGTTTCGGAAAACTACGCAAACACGTCTTCAACAACAAAGATCTGAACTTTACAACAAAAAGTGTGGCCTATAATTTCAACTTTACTATATGGTTGCGAATCAAAGACTCTATATCGTGGCGACATTGAAAATTTAGAATGCTTTCACGAGCATATTCTTGAACCTGAAGTGAATTACTATGTAACCATCACCGAAATTCTGGAAAGAGCCAACCGTCAAATTATCGAATAGCTGATGATTCAACTCGTAGCATGAAGATTTCTACGTCAAGTAGATTTACACGAATAGCTGATGATTCAACTCGTAGCATGAAGATTTCTACGTCAAGTCTTATTGCTCACTTCAGGGAAAAGACCATGGAGTTGCTCTCTTCGAAATTACAAGGATCAACTCAAAACAACACTGAAACTATTGAAATCGTTTCAAATACGAGTATGAGACTGTATTTATTATTTTAAAGTTGTGGATGAAAAACAAATCTATGGTTCTTTCGAATAAAATAGCCCTAAGAAAATAAATATATGTTTGCAGTGAATCAGGATCGCTTTGCCTAAGTTACACATTTCTTGTGTCTATCAGTTTATAGCCTTAATGACAAATCACAAATTGACAAAGAAACGGATAATAGTCATACAACACTGAAACCATTGATATGATCCTAAACCGTTTGAAATACAAGGATGAGACGGTTTCAATTAGCGATGTTCAATCACCGTCAACCCCCCCCCCCCCCAAAAAAAAAAAAAATTGAAGCCACCAGGAGTGAAAAGGGAGATGTCAAACGACAAGGCTCGATAAAATCAACCTCGTCCTCCACTAAATTACTATGCAGTCAATGCCATCGGATCTTTCATACAAGAATTGGTTGACTTAGTCATCAACGCCATTATCATGAAGAAAGTGATCAGAAAAGACGAAATTAAATTCGTAGATTTAAGATGATACCGACGACAATAATTTAAACTGAATATATCTTCTGATAAACGTAGTATTTTAGATAAACAAAACATTTAGATTTCAAATTTGATCATCGTTAACGAGTCAACAGGTACAGAACTGGTATTTATTATGTTGAATAAAAAACAGAACCATTTACTTTCACCTGTTTTTTTTTTTATATACTGGCGGATAAAAAACAAATCTAAGGTTCTTTCGAATAATCTTAAAATAACCTAAAGAAAATAAATATATGTTTCTAGTGAAGGATCGCTTTGCCTAAGTTTCACATTTCTTGCTCTTATCAGTCTATAGCCTTTACGACAACTCACAAATTGACAAAGAAACGGATAATAGTCATAGCCTTATAAATTGTATAAATTAGGATCCAAGTCCCATCATGTCTTTAGTGAAACAGCAATTTCGTCATCTTCTTTCTCCCCGCAAATGACCGACGCCGTCATCTTAAACGCGATCAAATGTTATGGCTAAACACACTGCAGGTAAGTGCTATAAAAGACCTACCCGATTCTAGCTGTCGAGTGTTGAAGCGGTGATGGATCGATGTTCGAGCGTAGTCGGGGGGGGGGGGGGTAGGGCACAATAATACTGCGTGTGTTCCACGTGTGGTCGGGTCGCGGATAGATTTACGATTTATGCCGAGTCGCTCTCTACTGTGCCATCACTCGTTTCCTCCGCATGGAAACCATTTACTCCTTCACAGATGCAAATACACATAGGTGAGGTGTGCTGAGATTTAAAGGCAACTGGTGAAAGTATACCGGGGTTGTATATATACATATATATAGCAGAATCTCGGCCTCATATTTAACACACGTGCGTTGTCATGCCGATATGCGTTGTGGTGCTGATATGCGTTGTGTCGCGGATGTGCGTTGTAGTGTGGATGTGCGTTGTGATACTGATATGCGTTGTATTGCGGATGTGCATTGTGGTGCTGATATGCGTTGTGGTGCTGATATGCTTTGTCGTGCGGATGTGTGTTGTTATGCTGATATGTGTCGTGGTACCGATTTACGTTGTGGTATCGATATGCGTTGTGTTTAGGAAGTGCGTTGTGGTGCCAATATGTGTTGTTTTTCAGGTGCGTTGTGATGCCGATATGCGTTGTAGTGCGGATGTGCATTGTTGTGCCGATATGCGTTGTGTTGCAGTGGACATCACTCAAAACGAGAAATCGGAGAATCGAGTTCGAATTCCAGTTGAATTCGTTGCATTCACTTACGCGCAAATAATCGTGGTAAAGCATTAATCCTTTTCTTCTCCCTCCAGCTGTCGGCTGAATAGCAGGACAGATTGAGTTCTATAGCTTTTGTTTGCAACCAATCTACCGTAGATGTGCGTTGTGGTGCAGTGGATATCAACTCGGAACGAGAGATCGGAGTGCCGAGTTCGAATTCCGGTTGAATTCCTTGCATTCACTTATGCACAGATACCCTTGGGAAATATATTAATCCGTCTCTTCCCCCCAGTTATGGATTAAATAATAGGACAGATTGGGTTCTATAGCCTTGGCTGGCAACCAGTCTACCGCAGAAAGCAATGGCAACCTACTGCAGGATAATCTTCTGCTCAGTCAGTCATGTCTCATTCGAGACATGATCACCCAAAGCGTGTATTACGTATGGTACTTAACTGACTGACTACCGTAGAAGGATTTGGCAAGCTACTGCGGGAAAATCTTTTGCTTATACAGTCAGAGATCGAAAGAGACATGATCGCCTAAGCGTGTATCACGTTTGGCACTTAACTGACGGATTGATTTAATACATATTTGTGTGGGTATATTTTCTATCGAACTTTTCTTTTTAAAATTAATTTATATCAGATTTATATCAAGCAGTCTATGCTGTATGGATTAAAATAAGGGGATCTTCAGCAACGGAAGAGGCAAGTCTCGTTCCGTCAATGGAAATTAAGCTTTAAGGCCCTGGATATGCTAACGTTGGTTTGGCAAGTTTCGATCGGTATATTTTTCTCTCAAACCTTGCCCTCGATCTACATGAGCAAGTTCTGTCAATAATGAGCTTTCTAAACCGTAGTTGAAGAAAATTCTAATTGAACTGTATGGGAATTAGTAAAACAGGTCAATACATGTAAGTCATACTTTAATCATAAAACTCATACAATAACCCAGAAAGGTATACATCATATTAGACGCACAGAAACATGATATTAATATATACACATAAAAAAAAATTACGTCTGACGTTACATCCACTTTTATACATTTGCAACAACATTCCTGTCTACATTCACAATATAAAAAAATAATAATCGATAACACAACTATCGTACACCAAGAAGACAACAAAAGCAAACTACAGATTCTCGAGGCAATATTCATGAAAAAACTTAAGCCGTCAATTTATAGAATCAGCTCTGAATACTGCAGGAATGTTCTAAAATGTTTGTAAAAAGAACAGTTTTTTCATGCTATAACAAGTGCATGATCATGATATTACAACATAAAAAGTTGCATTTTGGATAATTTTCACGTTCTAATGAAGGTTAAGCAATTTGTCAACCGTTATATTTGAAGCAAGAAGAGAATTTACAGCAATTTTTAAGCAACACAGATTTGCGGTTATTTTTTGTAACCACCCCTGAAGATGATCTCAGAAGAAGATTGAAAGTACTTGGGGACACCGAGAAATGAATAAGAAAACCAACTGTCAAAGTTACAGCACATTTCTTACATCTTTCAATTATAATATGCGAAAGATTATCCGTGAGCATGAACGGATTTTAATAAAAATAAGAAGACACAATGTTTGCAATTTATTTAATCTGACATGCCTAAAAGAAAATTCACCGCCTAAACACACACACACACACACACACACACACACACACATATATATATATATATATATATATATATATATATATATGTTAGCGATAGAGAGAGAGAGAGAGAGAGAGAGAGGGAATTAATGTGGCTGAGAAGTGTTGTTTCAGTCATGCTAACTTCGAAGTTTCGTGAGACCATTATTATATCTTCACTCTTCAGGGACATTTGCTTTTTCTGCTTCGAAGTCAGCATGACTAAAACAACACTGCTCAATTAAGTAACAAGCATCTCCACATTATTTCAATTAACGCTCTATCTCCATCAAGATATCGAAATCTTTATGACAAAAAATCTGCTTACCTAAAATGCCTTTCCACCAGTAAACTACTGAAAAAACAAAAAACACCCATTTTGGCACTAAACATCATTACAATATATATATATATATAATCTAAACTTATTTATAAATGGAACTTTGTCTGTGTATGTGTGTGTGTCTGTGTATGTGTGTATCCGTTACATATAGACTCCGAAACGGCTAAACCGATTTTCTTGAAAATTTGCACAGTTGTACTATAAGCATCTGCGAGTGTTCTTAGCTAGGTTTTGTGTCAAGGTACACCCTAAATATCGAAAATTGATAATCGAAAAAATTGGGTTATAGAAGGAGTGATCCGATTTTAATCAAATTTGATACACTCATAGACAAAGACATAAGAAAAGTTATTCAGAAGTTTCAAGGTTGCAGTTCTTACAATCGTGCAGAAAATCGATAATATATATATATAAAAGCTTTCATTACAACCGAGCAATGCCGGGCTATACTGCTAGTATATATATATATAAGGGATGTGTGTCGTGGTGCGTGGAACGAGAAATCAGAGAGTTCAAATTTCAGTTGAATTCGTTGCATTCACTTACACGCAAATACCTTTGGGAAATGTATTAATCCGTCTATTCCTTCCAGTTATGAATCAAGTAACAGGACAAATTTTGTTCTTTAGCCTTGCTTTGCAACCAATCTATCGCAAAAAGTAATGGCAACTTGCTACGGTAATGTCGTTTGCCAGGCTGTTATGTCTCTTTTGAGACATGATTGCCCAATCGTGTATCACGTATGGCACTTAACTGATATATATAAGATAAGATAAAGAACAAGTAGGAAATATTTTTTTGATCTAACATTTTTCCATTTTATCAAAGTTTCATCAGACAATGGATTATAGAGAAAAATATAAATGAATGTCTTGTATTTTTTTTTTTACTTTTGTGTTGTTTGATTTTTAATGGTTAATCATGTATCATGTATATTGGAATAAACGTTAGTATAATTTGTATCGTTTAGAATTCAACGTAATCGCGCCTCATCTGAATCCCTCATAGACAAACTAGCTGTTCCGTCGGGTAACAGAATTATGTGAAATGATACAAAACAACGTAATAGTATAAAAGTAGGTGTATTGACAGGAAAGAGAAGTATTTACAAGAGGTGAGGATTAGTAGAATACATAACAAGGTAATTAGTATACAGTATCGTCGTAGAGACGTGATAGATTGACTAGTAGAACACTTCCGGTGCAATACCGGAAATACCCGACTGACTCGCTCACTCGACTTCCCTCCTCGAGGTATAATCACTACTATTTTATATAGTTATTCGAACAGTCCATTTCGGTAGAAAGGTGGAGAGCGCCCCAACACTAGCATTATTGAACACATATATAAAACAATATTTGCGGTTTTGTATTTCGGCATGGATTACATTGATTTCTTGAAACTTCGAGTGGACGCGTCGTTTCTCCTTTTATTACGTCCATTGGACTTGTGCTTTCGAGAAAGTATGCTTATTCACATATATATTTTGTCATTCACACACATACTAGCATTAATGACATATAAACACACTTAATTCGTCAATAGTATAAATACGCTTGGCACATGCATTATTTTCGCACACATACACTTACATTTAAAATAAACATCTATCGCTTTTATTACACGTGGCACACACATATAAACAGACAAGTTTTTTTTTCGACATTTAAAATGATTATCTACTGCTTTAATACACGTGAAACATATCTGAAATCAAACCTCAATCAACATACTGTCTCTTAGAAATTTTTTTTAAAAATTTTAAAAATTAAATTATTCATCTTTAGAAAATCTCTGAAAAGGTTTATTAAGTAAAGCTTGTCAGATTAAAGACATTTTTCTTCCGGTTCTTTACTTATTCTATTCATCATGTCAGATTTCAATTCATATAATCAACACACACACACACACACACACACACACACACACACACACACACACACACACACCTTATCAACACTTTGATTGCCACCTCGATATCGAGCACTTTACCGTAAAAATACTTGCTTGTCAAAATACATTTTATCAGTAAAAACAATAACCATGCCGCTAAACATTATCACAGATCAACCTTATATATATATATATATATATATATATATATATATATATATATATATAGTATAGTCATCCGCAGACAGATCTGTTTCGCTGTATCACAGCTCATCAGTACGGTTAGACTCCGATCGCTTCCTAAACCAGGATTGAAACCCGACCGAATCGGCGTCAGTCGGCGATTCTACCCCTAGACACGAGCAGAAGGAGGCAGACTTTTTAGCGCGTATAAACATGCCTAATAGCTAGAGTGCTATATATATATATATATATAATTTTAATGAAGTGAAAACCATTTATTTTAACGATAATTTCAATCATTGCCATTGCGTTTAATTCAGGAGTGAATATCATTCCGCTTATTTTTTGCTAAGTCCTTTTAGGACGCGGTTGATCATGCTTCCTCACCGTTTCCTGTTTTTTGTTGCTCTAACTTTTGACACTTGTCCATCCATCTTTGTTCCTCTTCTGTCGTCCAGTCGCACAAACACGTTACGCAGGTTACCTGCTGTTTTTTCTCTACCCACATATAAAATGTCGTACAAGGGTTAATTTCTCAAGGCCTTTTTTTCATCATTACGTGTCCCAGAAATTTCAGCTGTCCCGTTCTGATTGTGAGTATCAGTTTCCTTTCCGTTCCTATTTTGAATTAAATCAACTTCCTCAATTCTCTTATGTTCTATCCATGGAATTATAACGTTCTCGCTGCTCAGATATTTAAAGATTATACGCAGTTAAGGTTTCTTATTGAAACTCTACAGATAGCTTTCAGACTATGACACAAGTCACTGCTACCCCTGCAACAGGTGTTTACTCGGGCATCTGGGTCTCACCCATTCACAGTTAGGTCAACCAAATGCAGACGGCAATTCTACTCCTGCAGCTCTCCTCGCACTTCCCGTCTGTGAAACTCGCTTCCATATTCTTGCTTTCCTGAAGGCTACAAACTCCAGGAATTCAAATGCAATGTCAATACTGATCTCTTAACCACTTGACTCCAGTTCTTTCTACACCAGCCTGTATATCCTTCCTTTTCTCTCCTCCTTTGCATCTGTCATCACACCTGTACTCCCATCCTTCTCTTGCTCCTTTCTAACTGGTTCGTTTCTCTTCACTCTCCTCCTATTTAATCTTTTACTCTTAGTCCTTTGCACATCAGCGGCGTTACCGCCTTGCTCGAGGTGACACGATTAAAAAAGACATAGATGAACTCTGTCACACACACACACGCGCGTGCGCGCGCACACACACACACACACACACACACACACACAAAGTGAGGCTTGGGCATATTTAGCCTAGATATGTCATTAATATTCCAGTTTCCGAATTATCTTATGCTTGTTCTTATATGAACAAGAATAAGATTAGTCGAGCGAGATGGAGTTCGGTAGTTCCTCGAACAGTAAACGTTTCGGCCGTTTCACACTCCGTCCTTCTTCAGGTACTAGAAACTTCGAACCGAACCATTTATTACGATCACTGGGATATATAATTCTCATTCCAATGGATATAGACGTTGGTTAGTTCCAATGACTTGACCCAAAGCCTTGTGAGTTCAATACCAGGCTACAACAATGGTGAACAAGTAACTTGCAGGGTTAGAACTCATGACTTCCAATCGTGACATTACTACTACGCAAGAAATGAGAATGATATACCCCAGAGTACGGCTCGAAATTTCTAGCAACTGAAGAAGGCTGGAGCGTACAACGGCCGAAACCTCGTACAAGTGACAACAAAAATGAGAACAATAGTCCGAATAATGTAAATGATGGTTTATCTGACGTAGGAAAATAAAAGCAAAAGAAAGTTAATGGGATAAGCGTAAGGCTTGTATATCCAAAGTAAATAGTGAATAATTATTCACTTCATATATATTTCACGATATACGAAGTCAGACAAAAAAGAATCGGGATTGGTGCTATAAAATGAAAACTAATTCGGCATTTTAAATTTCCTTTGAAGTCGTTCTTTCCTCTAGCACCACGATTTATCCAGCGTTTTTTTTTTCTTTTGTTTTGATGAAAGCATTCCTGGAACTCCTTTTTGGGAAATAGCGAGCAACTGCCTTGAATTTCTTCTACGTCATGAAATCATACTTCTTTTCAAGTGGGATTTGATTTTTGGAAAAGTAGAAAGGGGCGAGATTTGAGGAATATGGTGTTTGTCAAACCTATGAAATGTTGTGCTTGGACAAAGCTGTTGCACAAGCTGTGCTGAAGATCCAAATGTGTTGCCATGGTGAAGTTGTCTATCATCGGAAGCATGCAATACTCCATTTTCCGACAGAAAAAACATCCCGAATATGCGGTATTCTTTGTTAACTGTCTGACCAGGTACAGCATACTCATGATGACCAATGCCTTTCTATTCGAAGAAAACCGTCATTAGTGTCATGATATTGATTCGACTTATTAGAGCTTTTTTTTAACTCTCGGAGAGGTTGGGGTTTGATCCACTGGGCCATAGACCTGTGACCTGTTATGACCGCTTTCAAAAAGTGCCTTTTTTTTAAACACTTTGCTTCCAATCTCTGCTATAAACAACGGAAAGTAATCTGGGGTGCACGAGTTCAAGGCAAATCTGTGAGAAGCGTTCTTCACTCTACGTACTTTAGACCAGTTATCATAGCAACAGTCCCGATACTTTTCAGTCAAATCTCGTACGTGTGTATGCATGATGGGTGAGTGACCGAGTGGTTAGAACATTCTCTTTCCGGGTTCGAATCTGAACGTAGTCGATTTGTCAGGAAGCTGACTTCTTAATATTATCCGTCTGGCGAAGCGATCCCAGTGCATGGCATCTTTGGAAAGTGACGGAAAAGCATACCATAACTTAAGCCAAGCCCCGTGAGAAAAATAGACTGTTTGAAAACCATCGATTACTGAACTAGAATGAAGTTACAAGTCTTCGTGACCGAGGGTTTGAGAGTAATAGCATTGTTTATACTGCTAATCATGACAGATTATGAGCTCTCTTCAGGAAACTGTAATTCAAATTTGCTCATTACACTTATAAGATAAGCTACAGGTTGGATCTGGGAGTGTTGAAAAAATAAAATGTGGCTGAACGGACATTTGTGACAGGGATTAGTTAGCCGCTCTATTATTTGTGCTTTGGAAACGACAGTAGGCAGCTTGGATACACGTCATATGAGCATATGCAAATGCGCGCACGCACACACACACACACACACACACACACACACATATATGTAAACATATATATATATATATATATATGTTTATGTGTGTGTGTGTGTGTATGTGTAAATAAATAAGCTTGTAACACAATGAAATATTGACTATAGACAATATTTATTTTACATGATTTTCTCCCATGTCAATTTATTTGATCCAACGAAAAAAAAAAAAGAATCCAAATCCCTGAACGTGACAGGAGGGATATATATGTATATATATATTCATCCGCAGACAGATCTGTTTCGCTGTATCACAGCTCATTAGTATGGTTAGACTCCGATTGCTTTTAACTCAGGATTGAAACCCGACCAAATTGGTGATATATATATATATATATATATATATATATATATATATAACACGCGGCAAGAGCTTTCTAACTGACAATAAAGTTTAATAACTTGTAGTAAAGACAATGAACTGAGCCGACGCTGTCTCGCTATTATCTCACTCCACATGACGTATCTGGACGGATATATATCTGAAGATGGCTCATGTGAACCGAAAGCTTAGACCTAGCATAATAAAAATGTTTAAATGTTAGTTATTTTTTGTCTTTATTTTCACCTGAAATTAAAGCCAAAATACGATGTTTAGAACGGCTCATGATTAAACATAATAGACATTCATTGTCTGTTATATTTAACAGTATGTTTAGAAAATTATCTGCTGCCTCGATACACTATATATAGAATAAAAAGTGCGAGAAGCCGTGAACGTTTTGTTTAAAATATAGATTTATTATTATTATTATTATTATTATTATTATTATTATTATTATTATTTATATTACTTGTTTCTTCTATGATACATTAAGTGTCCATAATGGTATTTGTGACGCTACACGTGTTTCGAGTCTAAAGTTCACTCTCTTCAGGCGAATAAACTTGTGACTTCACATATATAGACTCGAGACACGTGTAGCGTCACAAATACCATTATGGACACTTAATGTATCATAGAAGCAGCAAGTAATATAAATAATAATAATAACAACAATAAATCTATACTTTAAACATAACGTTCACGGCTTCTCGCACTTTTTATTCCCTACCAGTTTCTCGCGTTGGAAAAAGCCTATTTCTGTTTTTAATATATATATAATTCCAAGTGAAGAGGACTCGAGGTTTTTTTTTTATATCTTGAGTTCTCTGGCATTTATTTTATTATAAACAGTGCTCAATATAATGAGTATTATAGAGCTTAATATAATATAATTATATGGTTATATCAATTTTTCATTGCTACATGGAAATTTCTATGTTTCTAGATTAATTCTCATCATCAGGTAATGCTAGTGTGGTGTGGTTCATATGCTTATATGAAGAACTATTTATTATTAGATCCCTTAAAAATAAACATTTATTAAATAAACGTAGCGAAATTAATGTCATATGTAGACATTGTAAATTATTCACATTAGAAAATGGATAAAACCTAAATTAAATAACATACTCACCGATGAATTAGGTAAAAATAGAAATGAAAATAAGAATAAAGCCAAAGATAGAATAAGTTAGTTGTCTTTTTTCTTTTTTTTATTAATAATCCCCCCTCTTTTGTATCAGGATAGTAAACTTTACGCAAAATTGATAGATGTAGCGAAAAAATAGCAGTTCGGGGTTTACTCGAAGGAAAGCAGACAAGAGGGGAATAGGGTCAAGGAAAAAGGAAAAAAAAAGAGGAGGAAAAATGTTGGTTAACACGTCAATTCCTCGAGGTCAAACCCCTAAGTGAATCTCCATTCTGATTAGCCACACACACAAAAAAAAAAACACCCACATACATTCACAGTAAACCGAAAGTATTTGTCATTTAAATGTAAATCGTCTGTCCAACCACACCAGCATTGCCTGATGATGAGAATTAATCTCGAAACATAGAAATTTCCATGTAGCAATGAAAAATTGACTTAACTATATATATATATATATATATATATATATATATATATATATATATATATATATATATATATATATATATATATATGTGTGTGTGCGTTGTGGTACAGTGGATATCGGCTCACAACGAGAAATCGGGGAGCCGAGTTCGAATTCCAGTTGAATCCATTGTATTCACTTACGCGCAAATACCCTTGGGAAAGGTATTAATCCGTTTCTTCCTTCCGGTTATGGGTTAAATAGCAAGACAGATTGGGTTCTATAGCCTTGGCTGGCAACCAGTCTACCGCAGAAAGCAAAATGCAACCTACTGCGGGATAATCTTCTTCCCAGTCAGTCATGTCTCTTTCGAGACATAGTCGCTTAAAGCGCGTATCACGTATGGTACTTAACTGATTGTTCATCAATTATAACGTTCAAGAGACACTCATGATAGAGAATTAGTGAATAGGTTTTTTTTATGGATTTATGAATTGTAAATTATGAGGATATGTAGGATAGATAAAACGAAGTTGGAATTTAAGAGGTTAGTGTTCGGAAAATCACTCTCAGGAGTCTGTTCTACAAAACAATTACTCTTGGAAAGAAACTGTCTAATTAGAACTTCCTTCCTATCAATAGAATACAAAAAGAATGATCATGGCTCACCTATGTGGAAATACCTATGTGCAAATACCCTTGGGAAAGGTATTAATCCGTTTCTTCCTTCCAGTTATGGGTTAAATAACAGGACAGATCGGGTTCTATAGCCTTGGCTGGCAACCAGTCTACCGCAGAAAGCAATGGCAACCTACTGCGGGATAATCTTCTGCCCAGTCAGTCATGTCTCTTTCGAGACATGATCGCCCAAGCGTGTTTCACGTTTGGCACTTTAACTGACTGACATATATATATATATATATATATATATATATATATCCACTACAAATGGTACATTTGTTTCGACATTGAAACTTCAATGTCTCATCAGACGGTATGTATAGGAATGGAAAGTCTCTTATATTTGGTCAGTTGTGTTTGGGATGTTGATGGAGGTTAGTGATAAGGGAACAAGTCTTGTGTATTGACAGTTAGAATTTTGAAGAAAGTGGTGTGGGTAGTTAAAATGGTTGATTAATGCGATTCTTTCATTTCTAGACAGATTTAACATTAGCAGTTAGAATGTAAGTTTTTATCATCTTGCTACTAGACTATATCCTTTGGATTTCTTAGAAGAGCCGGCAAGGGGTGGGATGCTTATTTTGTACAGAATATTTTTGTATTTAAGCAGAGTCTTTATAATTAATGTAACTTTGTATATTTAATCTTAATTTTGGATTTAGGAAATAGATTTTTTCTTTTGAATTTTTAATTTTTAATTATATGACAGTTTGGAAGCCGATTTTTTCTATTAAATTTTAAATTTTAAATTTCTTTTCTTATACTCGGTCAGTTGTCCAAACAAATGTACCATTTGTAGTGGATATATATATATATATATATATATATATATATATATATATATATATATATATATATATATAAAATTATGTACATGTTCTAAAATATAATTTATAATAAATATTCACAGCTCTATACAGTATATATCGAGCACTGTTTTAAATTTAATGTTTTGGCCGTAGTAAAAATTCTTTCTTCGTTCTGTATTCACTCGGATATATATATATATATATATATATATATATATATATATATATATTAGATAGATAGATAGATAGATAGATAGATAGATAGATAGATAGATAACGGTTATTATTATAATAGAGATGATTCTATTGAGTGTATAATGTATTCCTTTGAGTGGAGACATGTAACTATCGATCAATAAGGGTACCATTATTAGCAGATGGCTGCTTACATGAATCTATTTGTCACTTTCTACTCGCTTGTTTGGCGGTAGCTTAATATCGACAGTAGCTAATTAAAATTACTCTATGCACGAAAAAAATTACCCCTCGCAAGAATATCAGTGACAACCAGTTAGCCTTTTGGCAGGGAGCCAACCGTACTTTTTTTGTTCTATCCTAATTTGATACGGAAGAAAACACTCGGTTTCGAGGATCATTGTCATGTGGCCGCACCATCCTCATTAGGTTAAGAGAAATGGTGCTAAGCATTTTTGTCTGTAACCAATATCAATGACGTTTTAGAAAATAACTGATTTCTCGGATCAAAATTCGATGAACTTTTGTTAAAAATAACGAAGAAAGTTTAATTCAGTTTTTTTTTTTTTAAATGTCTCCTTCATCACGAAATTTCTAAAAGCGTATATTAGTAGTTCTTTGACTTTCTGGAGCTTTCGAGAAATTAGTCTTGTTTATTTTTAAGTTTCTATTTTATGCTATATAAACTGTTAAATGTATTAAAAATGCGTAAGGGCTGTTAGATGGTTGTGCTTTGTGGTGTAACGGCTATCGGAACGAGAAATCAAAGAGCCGAGTTCGAATTCTACTCGAATTCGTTTCATTCACTTCCGCAGAAATATCTTTGCAGAAGATACTAATCCATCTTTTCTCCTTACAGCTACGGGTTGAAAATCAAGACTGCTTAAGTTTTATAACATTTGTTGGCAAGTGGTCTATAGCAGAAAGTAATGGCAACCTATTGCTGGAAAATTTTCTGCCAGTCATGTCTCAAAAGTGGCATGATCGCGCAAGAATGTATCACACATGCCAATTTACTGACTCACTGACTACTTTTCGAGTTACATCAGCATCAGCATGCTGAAAAATAAATCTTCTGAAATATTTTTTATTCGTTACCCTTATTGCGTATACGGTAATATCGAATTTTCAGTTTGGAGGGGGTGACCTTTTCCAAGAACTAAAACAAATTAATGCTTGTTTATTACTTTTTGACAAATTTCATCGATTTATGAAACAGGAACATAGATTACAAATAAAGCATAACCCAAATATGCGTGAATATGGACACCCCACATAAAGGATCTTGTGTATTAATGAAATACCATTTAAGAATAAAATTTCCATATATTACTATCTATTAAGTACTCAACACTAGGAATTTAAATTTAAATTTCAAGAAATCGCGTTTGATGAGCATATTTGTTTTAGTTAAGTGTTGGGGTAATGGATAGCAAGTCGAAAGGAAAAAGTGAAGCGGTCGAATTCCTGTTGGTTTCGTTAAATTTACTTATCCTTGAGAAAAGTACGAATCTATCTATTTCCCCTTCTTATGGGTTAAAGAGTAAAACCTATATTTAGAGCGATCATTGTCCATGCGTTATTGCATCGACAAAAGAAAAAAAGAAGTATACTCACAATACAAAATATTTGTCGGATTTAAATAACCCAAAAATAGATAAACATACCTCTAATAAGACTAAGTGTCAAAAGAACGGTTTTTCCACATAAACACGCTTTTTTATTAACTTCCTTCACTCATTCATCAATGTTTATTGTTTTGAAAAGAAAGATTAGAATTGTCTGGGGACCTACCGACAAATGTACTCGTCCACACCTTATAATTGGTTAAAACTCTGAGTGGGGAGTCACCGAGGAGTAGCCACAGAGTGAGTGAATGAGTGAGTCAGGACATCTGCGAGAGGAAGTACTCTCCGGTTCACGTTTACCTTTGTACTACGTTTTCCGAAAATATACTATTCAACCTTATATCTTCCTATGGCCCTTCGGTCATAACAAAATGCAATAAAACATTTACTCATGAAAGGGAATTCATACATTTTCTTTTTTCTTGAGTAATGACAACAAAAATAACAAAGTATATTAGTTTTTTCTTTGCACTATTTACTTCAGGTACCTCCAATATTTCGGCATAAATTTTCGATACATAAGTTTAAAATGAAAAAAAAACTTTTTGAATATTTCATTTTAGATTTAATTAAAAGTTTAATGATTAAATTTATTATTTCCATTAAGTACAAAATCCTGGTGTATTTCAGATAAAAATTATATAGATTTGAATGTCACATTGAATTTCGGTTTCTTAAAATTTTCTTAAAAGTGGCCATTTTCTTTATTTTAAGTAATTTGTAAACAAACAAAATTTCATCGATTTTAAAAATATTTCAAAAGATTTCTGACGCTTTGTTTTAGTAAAATTAGAAAATTGAAAGGTAAATTTATCTGATTTTAAAGAAATATTACTAATAGCATAAAAAAGTAATATACAACAAATTTTTAAAGATTAATCGTGTTCATCAGATTGAATGTTTGACGAAGTGTTGAATGACGAAACGATGATAGCTGCTACGCATGACCGTGAGTGCAATTTTTATAAATCTAAGGGAAGGGGCAAAACTCTTAAATTACGTAACCTTTTCATAATAATGGCAATTTTAGTCAATCATACATGAAAATAAGGAACGTATTAAGTAAATAAAAATTAATTTAAAAATAGATGCTTAATAATCTTTGCAATTTTGGACTCGTAAATTTCGTTTCCACTTATTATAAAACCTCCAGGGATCACTCCAACACAGAATTTTAAACGATTTTAAACTATTATAAATTATTATAATTAAAATGTAAAAATTGAAAAAATTCTTGTAAAAATTCATTGATCATCAATTTTTTTTTATTTCTTCAGACCATTGTCCTTAATATTACTTATTTACAAAAGAAATTAGAAGCTTTTCTGATTAACTAATGTCATGGTTTTGTTGGATTTATTATTTTTCAATTCAGAGCAGATTTTCATTTAGATAGCACTAATTTGGAAAAAAAGTAGGTGATTTACAATCTCCAAAGACTCCTACTTTTAACAAAAAAATTGTCAGGGAGCACGAACGTTATGTGCAAAATTTCATGAAATTAAGTAAGTGTGGGTGTGGGGGTAACACATTAAAAAAAATTTTACCAATATTTTCTTTAAAAAAATATTTGAAAAATAATTTCATTTGTGAATAAGTCCTGAAAATTTAGTTAAAATTAGACAATTATTTGATTTTTATAAGAATTTCTAAATAAATGTGTTTGCTAAGAAAAAAACGCGCGTGCGCAAAAAAAATCAATGTTAAAAGTTAGCCACGGCGATGACCTAAACAAAACAAGATTTTAACCAAAATTTCGAACGTGTTAGAAAGGATTAAAAAAATTTAAAAAAACAATTAAAACATACTTTGGTCTTTCATCTTAATAATACCATGAACATTTTGACGATAAAACTTTATTTTCGTTAAGTTTGTGGCCTTTTTCATTTCGCTATGCTGTTTTTCCCGCGAAATAGCAAAGGTAACTAATTTATTGTATTATTTATTGGAATTGTTGTCAAACATTGGCTAACTGTCAATTGATTCAAACTTTATAAAATGGTAAATAATAAGGATTTCCTCATAGTTAATTCACATATATTAATAATTTAGGAAATGTTTCATTTAGAAATGATGAATAAAAAATTGTTTTTACATTTATTACTTTATAAACTGGTAAATGATAAATATTGCATAACACTAGTTTTAATTTTAGTAGCTTTTAGTATGTTGCAAATAGAAGATTATTCGTATAAATCAACAAGTAAATAGTATTTAATATTTCTGTTGTAAATTCTCAACAAATCCCAAAAGTATAAATTCACTTTCATCATGTGTTCAGGTTTAATTCTAATTCTATTCATCGCTTTTAAACGTTGTCGAGGAGTGAAGATAATTAATAAAGCCGAGTCATGGGTAAAACTATCCTTTAGATTCAAAGTATTATGGCGGGCGCGTTTATTCATGTTTACCGGTTTGGCAAGATCTTAAAAAACATAATAAATTAATTTGAAATTAATTTAAATAGCAAACAGGATAACTTTGTCGACTTTTATAACATTTGATAAAAATTATTTTGTCTATATTTTTGAGATGAGGTAGAGGTAGTATTTACACTATTTATATTATTCGAACTGTTGTCCTCATCGTTGGTTAGTTCCTGTGTCTTGGCCCAAAGTGTTGTGAGTTTAATACCAGACTATAGCAATAATGAACAAGTAACTTAGAGGGTTAGAATGAGATACCTCATGACTACCAAATGAGCTCTATGTAAGGAATGAGAATAGTATACCCCAGTGATTGTAATAAAGCGTTAGGTTCGAAATTTCTAGCATCTGAAGAAGGCCGGAGCGTACAGCGGCCGAAACGTCGTACAAATGGAAACAAAGACGAGGACAATAGTCAAAATAATGTAAATAGTGTAGAAATTATTTTGATATTCCTTATCTGGATTGCTTAATCTCTAGTAATATGAAAAGCATTTCGAAAAAAAAAATTGGCTATTCTAAAACTCCCCTCTGTTAATATTTGCCCATGAGCCTAACCACAGATTATGTGACACATGGTCGAATTTAAAGTGGGATTTGGTAATCATACAGAAATTGTTCGAGTCTCCTCGGCATGTTGCTTTTTGCACAATCGCAGGTAATTATTTCAAAGCTCTCCCGAAACAATAAATTTTTGTGGGGATGTCCCCTGAGGCTCTAATATTCATTTAAAGGGCCGGAAACTAGGTCTGTCCTGTTGTTAAAGCTTATATGTATCAGATCTGTTCATTTAATTTTGTTAGGGAGTGTTGAGATCGTGCCCTTAATAGTCGTACGGATTGTGCTTATCAACGTACAGTTTGTCTGAAGGTTCGATGACCTCTGGTTCTGGGCCAGATGACCACTTGTTAATGATACGTGTAAGAAAACGTGACGCTGGATAGATGCCAAGACAGACTGCTTTTATTCTGTTCAACAATCCAAACCGAAAAGGTGTCCATTAACAATCGAACCGCTCGACCTCGCTTCACAACGTCAGGTCATTCGAGAAATGTAACAAAACCCTTTCACTGCGTCTATTACAGAGAACGCACTTGCCGATCGGCCGTTTGCTTCTGTAACTGTCTTATTTCGATCCCATCACCTGGAAATTGTCACTTCCTTTCTTTACTGTCTTTTCTTCCCCAACAGGATAGAAAGAAAGAGAGACGTTAAGAGAAAGTGATAGGCGATGGGCAGGGTGGTGATCGTTGAAAGATGATTTATTAATTATAGAAGCTCTCAATTGTTCTTCAAGTTTATGTACGTCATACCCGAGTGACGTCTATGACAATGTAAACGCTGTGCCTGAGTTAGGGTTAAGTGATCGGTAATCGATACGTTCTTGCCTTGAAGATCTTAAGCTCTTTGTATTTATTTAACTTTTTGTTTTTAAGTGTCGGCTGGCGATGATGGGGAAGTGTCATTTGGGGTGAAAGTCGGTAATGCACAACTTACTGCCTCGGAGTAGGTTGCCCAGAAGTGGATACTGACGACTATCAAATTGCGGGAACACCTTCATTTTTGTCACATGATCAACTCGACACGACTGTATACGTGTAAAACTGCAACAATCCAACAGGGCGAGCTGCTTTCAAATACGAGGAAGGGGTTTGTTTAAATAATCATTGACACTAGATTTGTTTTATAATATTTATTTATCTATTTATTTATTTACCTAACACGATTGTTTGTTTGTTTTTTTCTCCTATTGTTGCTTAAGTTTTGACCGAGTATGGCTACCCAGATTGATTTGACGACGAGCATTTGGCAGACGGGTGGTCGGGTTGCTATTAGCCAGTGGTTCGAAACTCGGCGATAGTCCCACAAAGGAAATGATTCGATTAATTCGACATCTATTGTTTCGCTGCCTTCCTCGCTCTTTTGTCTCGCCCATGATTGATCTCTAAAAGCCGAGGGTCTTATTTCAAGTGTTTTTGGCAAAACAACAACAACACCTTTGCAGGCGTCAGAATATACGGCGGACACACCCATACGCGTGTGAATGAATAGGTATATTAATCGGCAAATGTTTGATATTTATGCAACATTGACGGTAGAGCAAATTTTACAAGATTCTCATACAAAAGATAGATAGATAGATAGATAGATAGAGAGAGAGAGAGAGTGCTACAAAATATCATATATATATATATATATGTGTGTATATATATATATATATATATATATATAAACATTTATAAATGGTCTGTGTGTGTATGTGTACGTGCGTGTGCGTCTGTGTCCATTACATATAGACTCCGAAACGGCTGAACCGATTTTCTTGAAAATTTACACAGTTGTACTATAAGCGTCAGCGAGTGTTTTTAGCTAGGTTTCGCGTTGAGGTACCCCCGATAAATATCGAAAATCGATAATTGAAAAATCATGTTACAGAAAGAGAGGTCCGATTTTAATCAAATTTGATACAGTCATAGACAAAGACATAAGAAACGATATCCAGAAGTTTCAAGGTTGCAGTTCTTACAATAGTGCAGAAAATCGATAATATATATATATATATATATATATATATATATATATATATATATATAAAGCAAGATGTTTGTGTGTGTGTCTGTTTATCTGCCTGTATGTCTATTTTTTCGGCCCTTTTATTTTAGATTTTGCTTCGGGTTTGGCTCTAAGTAGGTATAATTGTAGTTCTTAGTCTCAGCCATGATACCATTTACTCAGAGGACTTATTTAGCCTTCAAAATTCAGTTTACGGCGAAAAAACTTATTTGATATTTATACCAGGAAATCAAAATTTGACTTACATCCATTCATTTTTCTTTCAGTCTACGGTTTCGCTTTAACTGAAAACAACTATTGCCTTTGTGTCTTCCGTGCTAACGTCTAAAGAGTCTGAGCTCCAGGACCATGGATTAGTTTTAAAGCTTTCATTACACCCGAGCAACGCCGGGCTATACTGCTAGTATATATATATATACTTTACAAAAAAGTGATAGAACACGTAGATTTCAAACCCACTGTTCAAGCATTTACCTTTATAAAAAGTGCTCGATAAAGAGCCGAGCTTAATATTGTAATTTTATTATTACAATGGTTTATAAAAGCAAATAATTGTAATAACAAAATTACAATATATATATATATATATATATATATATATATATATATATATTGGGCGCGTATAATTATAATATACACGCTAAAATGTCAGCCTTTTTCTACCGAACGCTAATAGCCCAGAGGTAGAATCGCCGACTGACGCCAATTCGGTCGGGTTTCAATCCTGGGTTAAAAATCAATTGAAACAGCGAAATAGATCTGTCTGCGGATGACTATATATATATATATATATATATATATATATATATATATATATATATATATATATATAAAGGGATTGACAAAATAATGAAAACACCTAGTATCATAATAGCCTAATTTGGAAAATTTAATCAAACTGTCAAAAGCTTGTCTGTTTTTATATTTGTTGATTAAATATTAGTAGTATATCATTTCTTGCTAAAATCATGTTTTTTACAGATATAATTTAAATAAGTTTATTAAATCAACAGTCAGGACCATTTAAGAATTTTAAGTGATCATTTGCATCCTATCGTTAAAAAACTGTTTTCGCCGAGGAATGCCAGATTTCAGGATGATAACGCACCAATTAATACTGCTAAAGATGTATTTGAATACCACGAGGAACATTTTAATAAAGTAGATCATCTTATCTGGTCACCACAGCCCACAGATTTCAACAACATTAAACATTTATGATTCATTTTAGATAAACAAGTGAGAAGTCGATATCCTCCATCATCATCATTGAAAGAATTGGAGACTGTTTTAGCAATAGAATGGATAAAATTCTTCTGGAAACAATTCAAGCTTTGTACGAGTCAACCCTAACCCACGCAGATTTCAAGCTGTAGTTACTGCCAAAGGCGGTTTTTATTCTATATTAAAGTAAATTCGCTTAAAATTTCAAGGTGGTTCAATTATTTGGCCCTCGTGTTTCAATTATTTTTGGTCATATATATATATATATATATATATATATGTTTGTGTGTGTGTGTGTTAGTGTATGTATGTGTGTATGTGTGTGTGTGTACAGTAAATATGAAACATGGACGAAAGAGTTGCATATTGTTGATCGTTAAATTATATATTTGATATAAATAACACAAGAATAGTAAATATCGTTCAATTACTCAGGTAATGTATCTTAGATACATTATTCTCTGGGACATGGAATAAGTTTTACTTCAATTCAGTTTTTTAACAACGTTTGTTGCATCCTAAAGATTAAAGAAATCGTATTTGTATATATATATATATATATATATATCGGAGTCTAACCGTACTGATGAGCTTTTGGGGGAGAGTGCATAATCTAGCGTAATCTGTTATTTGAAAAAAGCGAGTTCACTGAAACACCCAGTCATGTTTCGGCTTACAAACGATTCAGAATTCACTAAATCATGGAAGAGATATCTAGATGATTGTTTTATCCTTTTGAAATCAACATGGGAAAACATAAATATACTACACAATCTACTACAAAACTTGCACCCCAAAATCAAGTTCACACTAGAATATAGTTATAAAGAAATACCATTCCTAGACATACTCATAAAAAACAAAAACAATTACATCATCACAGACATTTACCCTAAACCCACAGACACCCAACAATACCTCCATTTCAAGAGTCACCTGCCTAAAAGTTGTGTAAAATCTATCCCCTATTCCCTAGCTTGATGAATTTGCACAATAGTAGCTGACGAAACCCTTCGTAAAATACGCCTAGGGAAACTTCGAAAAATACTACAAATAAGAGGATGCTTTACTCCACTAATAAACTAGGGTTTCCAACTAGCAGAAGAAATACCATTAGAATCTCTCCGGAATAATAATAATAATAATAATAAAAAAACAACAAAAAAGACATGAAAGAGAAGAAAACATTCTAGCATACGTTTCCTCACGCAACAAAAGCAACTCAGAATTATTTACAAAGATCAAAACACACATAGAATTACACAACAAACATGAAAAAAATTAAGGAAATCTTAAAAATAACTAAAATAATTAATAACAAACGCCAACCCCAAAATTTAAATGACACTCTAATCTCATCAAAATTTGATTAACACACAACACAGGGAATCACAAATGCAACAAAAAAAGATGTCGGGTATGCAACATAAGGAAAACACTTCAAGTTCGAAAACACATCCACATTCGAAATAAAAACAGATCCGAGCTGTAACTCGGAAAACGTAGTTTACGCTCTAAAATGAGATAAATGCACAAAAATATACGTGATGTGGGGGGCGACACAATGCCTGAACAAAAGAGTAGCTCTGCACAGAAGTAATATCAAACTAGCCAACAACAGGAAATTGTATGTCTTCCAACGTTTACATGAATGCAGTGGAGGTAAATTAAGAGTAATACCTATTTACCAAAATGCAGATTATTACACACTCATAATGCAGGAAGAAATATTTATAAAAAAAATACAATCCTTTCCTCAACAAAACATTAAAACCCTAAAACACACACACATGATAATCGAATGAAAAAAAAATGACAAAAATTCTCTCTCTCTCTCACACGCACACACACACATATACACACACCAAATTCTAATAATATCCCCAAAACAATAAAAAGAACTAGATGACCTGTAAAAATAATTTTAAAATATAAAGACGAAATCAAATTCCTCACAGACAAAGAAGGCGCCAGAAGAAACTTAACGTGCGAGTGTGAGAAAAACCAAACACTTGACTTATCCGTTTATACACGATACTTTGGCCATTATAAAAGCAAACGGATCTCTACATGTGAAGTCATAAGTTTCTTCGCCTGAAGAGAGTCAACTTTAGATTGGAAACACGGGTAGCGTCACAAATACCATTATGGACATTTAATTTATCATACAAATAATAACAACAATAAATTTACACTTCAAACAAAACGTTCACGGCTTTTCGCACTTTTTATTCTCTCTCTCTCTCTCTCTGTATATATATATATATATATATATATATATAAGTGTGTCTGTGAAGTGAATGAAAGAGAGTTGATAATTACTAAATTATATCTTCCTTCTTTTGACTTCTCTTTAATTTCCCAATTCAGTTATTTTTTTTAATTTCGAGGTTTCTTCCTGGGGAAAACCCGTTATTGAACCTATCATGATACCGTGGAAGTACCATGTGAAATCGCAATCTTTTCCTTGGCTTTTCTCTTTGATAATTTCTTCTACTCTTTTTTTTTTTCAATCTTCTTTTGTTTTTTGTTGTTTTTTTTCATCTCACACTGACATTCACAATCATTATCATTACGCATAAATACATTGGGCAAATAGCCACGTTAATTTCACGAGAAATCATTCTAAATGAAACTTTCGAAACGTCTGTTGCTATGCTATGTTCACCTGTACTTTTTTTTCTACGTTTTATATTTAGAAGCGCAAATATTAGCTCGTCCATTTTTACCACTGGAACATTACTAATATCTGCTAAAAGAATCGACACTTTTATTTTCGAAATGCACAGATCTGCATAGTAATCCTTGGTTATGCTTCACATCTTTATTTCTACATTTGGTGAATTCCCTGTTTTTGTCTTTTGATGTTAAGATTTCCTGCTTATTTTTATCGGATTCGGATCAAAAATACCCCTTGTATGAATCCATATCTTCTTTTCCTGGATATGAGTTAAACAACAGGGCTGACTGGACTTCCAGCTTTGATATGGCAACACGTCTAAAAAAAAACACACTCTGAATTCAAAACTAGCTTCAAGAGGCATGGACTCCGTCAGAATATATCTCCTTATTTTCCATTTCTGCTTCAATGGGGGTAGAAAATGCCGTACTTCTATGATGTTAATGGCTTACAGGATTCGTTGCTTGACGGAACAGTCTCTTCTAGTGCTTGAATTTACACTGAAAACAACGTTTACCGCACACAATTTCATTCAGCCTCGTTGCTGTCAAATGCTGTCGAACTGTTCTTGTGTTAGTTGGATTGCTTTATCATACGAAATTATGAAAGAGAGAGAAAAGTAGAGTGAGAGAGAGAGGGAGAGAGGGAGAGAGAGAAGCAAAATAAAAGCATTAACAGCGTTAATTTTTTGTTTTTCAGACGGAGGAGAGATAAGTGAGAGTGATTTCCTCTCCTTTTTTATTGTAGCTCACTGCCTGTGCATCTCGACGCGGCCGTCATCTTGGAGAGAGGGAAATGGAGGTTATCTGTCAACTTATCGAGTGACAAGCGACAACGCCTAACACTGTAATTATATGCCGACATATATCCGCTCATCGAAGCCACTTGTCTGAGACATCCGACTCACACCTTGAACGCGCACGCGCGAACGACCACTCTTACGCCCGCACATACCCATACACCGCTGTATACCCTCGCCAGAAACGATGTGTAGATAGACTGATGCATATAAACAGACTAAGATTTAGCGATGAATACACTGGTGTATGCCGACAAACTGACACAAATAATGTGATGCTTTCGAGGACTTGCGCTAAAATCTTGTGACCCAAAACAACATGCAATATGAAAAAGAGGAGCGAACAAAACGGGTTCGATCTCATTGACCGTGTTTATTTCTCGCTGTTATTGTTTGAAAGGACTAAAATTGGGGATTTTCTTGTCTATTTTTATAGATATAGTTAAGAAATTTGTATAATGAAATATGTTGTTTTTTTTAAAAAATATAACAAAACATGGCAAGAAAAAAACACTAAATTCGCACACACATCCATATCACACACACACACACACACACACACACACACACACACACACACACACACACACATATTTATAAATTTTGTTACAAAATAGATTAACTCCGATATATTTATAACTTACTTGTTTAATTTATTTTCAAGTGATACTGGTATTTGAGTAGATGCTTTTTCTTTTCTATTTTTTTTTTTTTTTAATAGACTCAATAGAAACGAAGAAAAGAGTGCTAGACTGCTACGTGATGTCAGTTCTTCAATACGGCTGTGAATGCTGGACAATATCATCGAAAATGAGGACAAAACTGGAAGCGGCCGAAATGTGGTTCTACAGAAGGATGCTACGGATATCGTGGACTGAGCATACAAGCAACGACGAAGTGTTAGAAAGAATGGCAACAAAAAGGAAATTGATGCTGAGCATCAGGAACAGACAACTGAAGTTCCTGGGACATGCAGTGAGGAAGGAGAGCCTGGAGAACCTGATACTGACTGGACAGATAGAAGGAAGGAGAGACAGAGGAAGGCAGCGGATAACATATTTGCAGGGTCTGATCAGGTGGATGACGGAACGGGGGCTGCCAGGAGCAACAGGAGCAAACATACTAAGAGCCACAAGGGATAGGGAGACGTGGAGATCCATGATCGCCTACGTCCTGAAGGGACAGGGCACATAGAAGAAGAAGAAGAAGAAAACAGTATGTTTATTTATAACTGCCGGTCTGAATAATCGAGAAATGATGTTAGGAAACCCCGGCAGGATTCGAAATTGCGCCATCTAAGGAAACAGACAATAAAGCGCTCGCCCACGAAGGACCTACAGTTAGACAAATTTCGAAATAACGCATTTCGACACACATTTTCCCAGTTTTTCGTAAAATTCATATCTGCTCTATTTTTGCGTCCTAATGTAGACCTATTTATTATAGTGACGAAATTTACAAAGTTTAAACAAATAAATTATACAGTAAGACTTCCGATTGCTTCTATTTTGATACCAGTCGAAGATTCTAACTCTAAGCTATTTTATTGATATCATTTTTCACGCATAATTGCCATTACTAAAATAACATGATCCAATTAGTGAAATCTGTAAAATGTCTCCAATAACACTGTTTGATTTACTGCTACTTTCGATCCATCTTAATGAAAGACGCTTAAAATCGGTCAAAGTTATTGGAACACCCTAATATATTTGATAAACAAAATGTGATGGGACTTTTAGTGAAGATCAAATATGCATTTTCTGTCTATAGGCAAAACTATCTTTAAGGTAACGGTCGAAACCAAAGCTACGTTAAACATGAGTTAATAGCTTTATGTATGCTAGCATATATTTGTTTGCATATATATATATATATATATATATATATATATATATATATATATATGCAATATATATATATAGATAACTATATATATATATATATACAATATATATATATATAGATAACTATATATATATATATATAGTTATCCGCAGGCAGATCTGTTTCACTGTATCACAGCTCATCAGTACTTTTTAACCCAGGATTGAAACCCGACCGAATTAGCGATTCTACCTCTGAGCTATGGGGGCTCAACAGAAGAAGGCAGACTTTTTTTAGCGTATGATGTATCATACGCCAATAGCCAGAATGCTCTAATTCATTGCTGAACGAGCGATGGGTAGGTGCTAGAGTAGCTACTGTTTTTTCAAAGTCTACCATTCTTCTAGAGTGCTCCATGAGGGTGTGAGAGCGTAAATAGTTATCCGCAGACAGATCTATTTCGCTGTATCACAGCTCATGAGTACGGCTAGACATCCGATTGCTTTTTAACCCAGGATTGAAACCCGACCGAATTATATATATATACACACACACACACATATATATATATATTAAAATGATGTTCAGCAAGTACTGGTTCAACGAACCACTTGAGTAAGAGGCACAGTTTATGGTTATATGTGGTGAAGATAACGGCTAATCTTAGACTTGAGCTGGTTAAGACTGTAGTGATGGGGAAGCATTCTCTTGGAAGTCGGTCTCGGTAGTTTTCAAGTACAACATACATCTCACCAATAGAATATGGAGGGGATGATGATGGTTCGCAACAAGGTGCATGGCATACCGGGTCTTAAACTGGGTCTTAGCCGCGAACGTTAAAAATTGGTGGGGACTAATGAATGTATCTTATGTAAACATTTTCATGGAAATAGCGAAAGTGTAACGAGAGGCTTGCGACGTTTCGTCAGTGGGGTAAGAGTTTTAAGGTAAGAAATAATTTGTCACCCACAAAGACACGGAGACGCTTTTAGACTCTATCCAAACTAGAAAGGGAAGACTGGGCAACTTCTTCCCATATATAACAGCAGTCACTTGATCTGTCTCATGTAACGATAGGAGATGGCAGGAGCTAGGTACTTACTGCAGCGGCCATTTTTCCAGAATCCCTAGCGATGGATTGTATGTACAAGTTCCACTTGAGGCCTGGGTTGAATTTAAGTTCCAGTATGCGCTCAAGGCACACTGTCTCTGCTCACGATCAGTGAAAGTTCTGGGTTGATCGGTGAAGAAGAGACATCACTAGTTTGGTTTAAAGGCATTGAAAATGTTATGGTGCCATTCTACGTAGAATGGACTCTTCCTCCTGCTATAAATAATAACCGGAGTGACTTCCGGGGACACAGCTGTGATGCAGGTGAGTGACAGTCTAGTGACAGTCAAGACGCAGCGTAACTATACCGTTCGGACTTACACTTCTATTTTGTTGAATACTAACACTTTACTTTGTATATATGTTCTTGCAGCCTAAGGTTGCAATAACAGTTTCTTCTCTCGCACCCTCCGCTTCGGGAACCCTCTTCCGGCTTCTTATTTTCCGGTCAACTTTCAACTTCAAAGATTTAAATGCAATGCCAATCGTTATCATGTGTCTTCTGAATTCTTGTTCATTTACTTAATGGTTTTTGTATTCTCTCACATTGAATAACCCACAGCGTCTTAGTGGTTTTATTGCTTTTCTTGGGGGTGATGAGATTTTAAAAAATAGTAAATTTATGACGTGGAAGAAGAATGAAGAAATTAAGAATTCGAAAAAGAGTTGAGCATAACCGGACCACCAGTATTACAGGTGTTTATGGAAGCACTGAACGTGTTCTTGTGGATTTTTTATCACTTCAGGTCCAGGGATAGACATCCGATATTTCATGTGATTATTCAGGTGGATGAAATAGTATTAGTAATAATAATAATAAATATGCCAGGCATGGGCCACGTGGCATCTGATCTTAATTGTTTCGTTTTAGTAAATTAAGATGGGCTCAGTGGTGTTATGGATAACAAGAAATCGAAGAGCCGAATCAGAATTTCAGTCGAGTTCCTCACATTCGCTGACATGCATATACCCTTGTTATAAATCCATCTCTTATACCCTCCCCCTCAGCTTGGCATTCCATAACAGGACAGACTAGGTCCTATGGCCTTCGTTGTTTAACCACTCTCCCGCTGAAAGTAAACACAGCCTATTACTGGAATTCTTTAGCTACGTCAGGGATGAATCGAAAAGAGATTTGGTCGTTCAAACGTGCATCACGCATGGCATCGAAGGAAGGAAGGAAGGAAGGAAGGAAGGAAGGAAGGAAGGAAGGAAGGAAGGAAGGATGGATAAATATTTCATCCACTACCATAGATTTGCTTGTTCGTTACCAACCGTAACCAGCTGGGCATATCACTTAAGGGACTGATGTACTCTATTCCTAAACGAGAGTTGTGGTGTAAAGGCATCATGGCCGAACAGACAAGGGTCTTGGGAATCATATCTGGACGATTGGTTACACTCTCAGAGACCGTATGAATATACTGGGTTAACAGACCGGAAGGTATTTCTTAGTGGGTCAAACTGAAAAGGTTAAGTTTAACTTTTATCAAAACCTGTCACCTAATTGCATTCATTTGGCTGTGATGCATGTATCGAGTATACCTTATTAAATTGATACCCATTATGTCTATATCAGGCTTTGTATATTTGTACACCAGCGTCATTTTGTTAGTGTACTACTACTACTACTTCTACTACTACTACTAATAATAATGATAATAAAATAATAATATGACTCGGAAAGGGATATATACATTATTCGAAGTAGCTAATTGGTTTTGGCAAATGTAACCGGATTGGACAATCTAGCAAGTAGGCATAATGGACCAGTACTCGTCGTAGTCGTATGCAGTATGCTTACGCGTAGGCTTATGCAATAGGCGTAGTCAATAGGCGTTCCAATAGGCGTAGTCCTAGGCGTCCCCGCCTTAGTCTGTATTTATGACTGACAGTAGCCAATCATATTACTGTGAGGGTGAACCAAGATCTATGCATATTCATTACATCAAATAATAATGATAATGTTAGTAATAATAATAATAAAAAAATAATAATGACTATAATAATTACGATAATTATAGTAATAATAATAATAATGATAAAATAATAATAATATTAATAATAATGATAATTGTAATAATAATAATAATAATGATAAAATGATGTAAATAATAATAATAATAATGACAGTAATAACAACAACAATAATAATAATAAAGCTTCTTTCTAAGCATAAGATGCATCATCCAAAGGCTGATGTAGACCGTCTATACATACCCCGTAAAGAAGGTGGAAGAGGTCTTATTCAGCTGGAATTGTCATACAAGACAACAACTATTGGCTTACTAACATTCATAGAAACAACAAAGGATTGGATCATACAATTAGTAAGGCAACATGAAGAAAAAAAGAAAAAAATATTCAATAATAAAAGAAGGCAGTAAATACAAACAAGATTTACAGTTAGTAGATTCTGTAGAAAAGCAAAACAGAATCCAAGAACCAACTATTACGGTAAAAAATATGAAAATGAAAGCCAAAGATAAAGCTCTTGAACAGATGAAACAGCGCTGGCAAGACAAACCTCTGCATGGCCAATATCCAAAACGTGCCAATAAAACCAATGTTGATAAAGTTAATACACATCGATGGTTACGTGCATCTGGATTAAAGTCTGAAACTGAAGGCTTTATTCTTGCAGCACAAGACCAAAGTCTTTTCACTAGAAACTTTCAGGCAAATATTATGCATAATAATATGGATCAAAACTGCAGGTTTTGTGATAAACACCAAGAAACAATAGACCACCTAATCTCAGGCTGTTCTGTGCTTGCCCCAAATGAATATAAAAATCGCCACGATAGAGTTGGGCAACATTTACATTGGACAATGTGCAAACACTATGGAAAATCTGTAAACAAACACTGGTATGAACATCACCCAGCACCGGTTACAGAAATAGAAGATGTCACCATTCTATGGGATTACACCATCTACACAGACAGAAAAATTGAAGCAAACAGGCCAGACATTATTGTTAAAAACCAGAAAGAGAAAACTTGTCTATTAATTGATTTGGCTTGTCCAGCGGATTGTAACATAGCAACCAAGGAATTTGAAAAACTGTCAAAATATAAAGACCTGGAAATTGAAATAGAAAAAATGTGGAAATTGAAAACAAGAGTTGTGCCAGTGATAGTAGGTGCACTTGGAATGATAAAAAATGGAACAAAACAACACATTGAAAGAATCCCTGGAAACCCCAGCTTAAGAGATATACAAAAATTGTCTTAATAAGTACAGCCCACACATTAAGGAAAACTTTATCTATGTAATGCTGGAGATGATAGGGAAGATAGAAAAACATGAAATGGAGCCATAACAACACGCCACGACCTGCCTTAGGTCTCCCCGCAGACTTGGTTGGTAGTGAGACCAAAGCAGAAATCGAAATATGATGAAAAATGACATAATAATAATAATAATAGAAACCATGGTCTCAAAGCAGCAACGGAGTTACTTATTATGACCTTATAAAACCGAAGACCGATGTCTTCAAATTAATAACTACAGGGCTAAAATCGATCAACATGGCTAAAATTCCGTCTGTAGCTTATCCCATAAATTTAATGAAACTGTTGGTTACATAGTATCAAGGTGTTCTGTTCTTGCTGAGAAAGAATACATTATTCCACAAAGACATAGATAACTTATCCACAGTACTCGTGATTCTTTATCTCCCTTACTATTCTGCATATCATTAATAGCACTAACCAGTCAACTTAATAAGACAGAATGTGGTTATAAAATAGGCCAAAAGAAAATAAGCCATCTATTTTACATGGATGACTTAAAGTTATATGCTAAGAATGATAATGAGCTGGAAGGTCTTCTGCAAACTGTAAAATGCTTCAGCGAAGACATTGGAATGCAATTTAATTTGAATAAATGTGCTAAAGCTACAGTTTTACGTGGATCAATACAAGAAACATCCTCAATTAGCTTAGACCCTGATGTAACAATAAAAGAATTGAAACCAGAAGAAGCTTATAAATACCTAGGTGTAAATGAGAGCGAAAACATTCACCATAAAAAAATGAAAGAAATATTGCGTAAAGAGTACTATAGAAGGCTACGAATGATATTAAAAACTGAATTAAATTCACAGAACAGAGTTATGGCCATTAATAGCCTTGCAACCCCAGTTGTCCAATATAGCTTTAACATCTTAAACTGGACTCTAAACGACATCAGGCGAATGGATGCTAAAACAAGAAAGCTTCTTTCTAAGCATAAGATGCATCATCCAAAGGCTGATGTAGACCGTCTATACATACCCCGTAAAGAAGGTGGAAGAGGTCTTATTCAGCTGGAATTGTCATACAAGACAACAACTATTGGCTTACTAACATACATAGAAACAACAAAGGATTGGATCATACAATTAGTAAGGCAACATCAAGAAAGAAAGAAAAAATATTCAATAATAAAAGAAGGCAGTACATACAAACAAGATTTACAGTTAGTAGATTCTGTAGAAAAGCAAAACAGAAGCCAAGAACCAACTATTGCGGCAAAAAATATGAAAATGAAAGCCAAAGATAAAGCTCTTGAACAGATGAAACAGCGCTGGCAAGACAAACCTCTGCATGGCCAATATCCAGTACGTGCCAATAAATCCAATGTTGACAAAGTTAATACAAATCGATGGTTACGTGCATCTGGATTAAAGTCTGAAACTGAAGGCTTTATTCTTGCAGCACAAGACCAAAGTCTTTTCACTAGAAACTTTCAGGCAAATATTGTGCATAATAATATGGATCAAAACTGCAGGTTTTGTGATAAACACCAAGAAACAATAGACCACCTAATCTCAGGTTGTTCTGTGCTTGCCCCAAATGAATATAAAAATCGCCACGATAGAGTTGGGCAACATTTACATTGGACAATGTGCAAACACTATGGAAAATCTGTAAACAAACACTGGTATGAACATCACCCAGCACCGGTTACAGAAATAGAAGATGTCACCATTCTATGGGATTACACCATCTACACAGACAGAAAAATTGAAGCAAACAGGCCAGACATTATTGTTAAAAACCAGAAGGAGAAAACTTGTCTATTAATTGATATGGCTTGTCCAGCGGATTGTAACATAGCAATCAAGGAATTTGAAAAACTGTCAAAATATAAAGACCTGGAAATTGAAATAGAAAAAATGTGGAAATTGAAAACAAGAGTTGTGCCAGTGGTAGTAGGTGCACTTGGAATGATAAAAAATGGAACAAACAACACATTGAAAGAAACCCCAGCTTAAGAGATATACTAAAATTGTCTTATTAAGTACAGCCCACACACTAAGGAAAACTTTATCTATGGAACGTTAGGGATGATGGGAAAGATAGAAAAAACATGAAATGGAGCCATAACAACACGCCACGACCTGCCTTAGGTCTCCCCGCAGACTTGGTTGGTAGTGAGACCAAAGCAGAAATCGAAATATGATGAAAAATGACATAATAATAATAATAATAGAAACCATGGTCTCAAAGCAGCAACGGAGTTACTTATTATGGCCTTATAAAATGAAGACCGATGTCTTCAAATTAATAACTACAGGGCTAAAATCGATCAACATGGCTAAAATTCCGTCTGTAGCTTATTCCATAAATTTAATGAAACTGTTGGTTACATAGTATCAAGGTGTTCTGTTCTTGCTGAGAAAGAATACATTATTCCACAAAGACATAGATAACTTATCCACAGTACTCGTTTTACTCATAGACCCCTGAGGGGGCTTGGTACTTAAGCACTTAAAGTTACTTTCTGGTAAAGATGATACCAGATACTACTACTACTACTACTACTACTACTACTAATAATAATAATAATAATAATAATAATAATAATAATTATAATAATAATAATATGAACAATATGAAAACTAAAAGTCAAACAATAAAGTCCAGTATGGCTCTTCCTGTGAAACATAATTAAAGTCGAAATTTTGAATCGCCACAAACTTAAAACTCCGAGTGGAGTGAAGTAATATCGCCAACCAGAGACATGATCAGTACCTAGGTGGTTAACGGCTTCAGAATACTAGGTGCTGTCAGCTTGAGTGTGCACAAATGGTTTAATGGATAGTGGTTCGGAATCAGATATGAAATTTCAGTTCATCATTCAATTAAGTCGACTGTCTTCCGGGATGTGCGTTGTGGTACAGTGGATATTGACTCGGAACGACAAATCGGGCAGCCGAGTTCGAATTCCAGTTAAATTCCTTGCATTCACTTACGCACAAATACCCTTGGGAAATGTATTAATCCATCTCTTCCCTCCAGTGATGGATTAAATAACAGGACAGATTGGGTTCTATAGCCTTGGCTGGCAACCAGTCTACCGCAGAAAGCAATGCCAACCTACTGCGGAATGAGCTTCTGCCCAGTCAGCTATGTCTCTTTCAGGACATGATCGCCCAAAGCGTGTATCATGTATGGTGCTTAACTGAAAGACTGTCTTCCAGGAACAAATCTCTTCGTTGTTAACTGACATTAACATAAGTCCAAGTGTTAATTCGTTTGCAATACACGAATTATCCAATTATTTTAAGTAAAAATGACATCTTATTAAAAACTGAATGATTTGCATGTTTTAAAATGATCGACAAAGTTTAATATTAGTATCCGCATAAATTAGTCAGTCAAAAGAACTTTCTTTCTCTTGACACCCGCTGTTACTGTATATTCACTCGGCATTCACTATAGGTTTTTGATATTCTTTCCCGAATATGTCAAGGTTGTTGAGCAGCTATGACAGATATTTGTGGTGAACTTAATCGAACGCCTTTGCGTAGTCAATAAAACACTGGTAAGACACTAGACCGTAATTTTATCCCGAGGACCATCTACTCTCTGCTGTATATTAATCATCTGCCTAGGAACAATGCGAGCTTTAGTGAACATCGATGCGAGTGATACACCAGTTTATAAGATGCATCTCCAAAAATTTGGGTTACCAGAACCAGGTAGCTGATCACTATTTTGACCTATCCTTGGTGGGTTTTTAGGAAAATGACGTTTTTAAAATTCACTACGTCCAAAATCAAACTAGTAACGTTCCACCAACACCGAGCAGAAATCGAATTTTAATCTATCGTGATGAATTGATGTTCTCTCAAGGAGGCTTCTTACGTTGAAAGTCTGTTAAATCAATCTCACCCTAGACCACATACGATCTATTCTTAAAGATGCTGGAGAAATGGTTAGTTCATTGTATCGCTCCGGTAGGTATCTAATTCCCACTGCTAAACTGTATATTTACAAGAGCCAGGTTAGACCAATTTTTTTTCTCGGCAACTTTGATCATGTTGTTGTCTCTTTCAATATTTCTCACCACTCTCACTTCCACCAGGAGCCTTTTACTTACAGGAACTTCTACTGCTACCAAACAGCCGACTGGAGCGCGTTTCACAATTTCCTATGCGACGTCCTTTGGGGAAATGTGTTCGGTCTCCCAGTTGATGACTGCGCCTCTGAGATTTCTTCCTGGGTGAAAGCTGGCATTGATGCTTTCATACCTACCAGAAAGTTTGGTCATAAACATCATTCCTCCCCCTGGTTCTCTCCTGCCTGTGCGGCCGCCATCGCCCACAGGAACCACTACTTCCTACTCTTTCGGAGACATGCATCTGACCACAATAGGCGCCTATTTACCTCTGCTCGTAATGAGTGCAAGAGGATCCTGAATGACGCCAAGCGGTTGTTTGCTGAGAGAATGAGACGGCGCATAGCTGACCGAAAGTTCGGCTCCAAGAACTATTGGCGGCTATGCAAACGGGTGCTGAACAACAGCAAATCTTCTATCCCTCTCTTAATTAATAAATTTGAGGTTCTCACAGCATCAGCGGACAAGGCCGAGTGCTTTGCTCGCAGATTCTCATCCAACTCAACATTTGACGCGTCTGGAGTACCCGCACCCGACTTCCTTATTAGAACCGAGGCTAAACTGAATGATGTTTACATTACCCCGTCACAGGTATCTAATGTCATATCAAAACTTGACTCCATAAGGCGAGTGGAGATGAAATAGAGCATTGCTGCCATATCTGGGTTGGAGCTAGTCAGACGTTTCTTGTATGTCTTGAAGGAGTTCAAAAAGTGTCCACAAGTTCTTGAGAGGAGTAAATTATTTCCAGCCTACAACCCCGCCATTTTTTTTTTACTCAAACGTGACTTCGCAATTTTCGCGCTAGTCATCATTTCCATGACAAGTGTTCTGACGAGTAACGTTACTTGGTTCCACTATCATTAATCTTTACAGCCGGGACCCGCTATGCTACGTACCCAAAGATGAATCGTTCTAATACCCTACGTACTCCATTAATAAAAGCAAATTTTTCACTCGGACAACTTCTTCCCTAGAGATGCTGCTTTCTGGAACAGACTCTCAGTAGGATGTTTTCACGATTATCGAAATCCAGTCGAATTCGTTTCACTTACACACAAATACCCTTTGGGAAAGTTATTTATCCATCTCTTCTCCCTCCAGGTTGAAAAGCAGAACAGATTGGGTTCTATAACCTTATTTGACAAGCAGTCTACCGCAGAAGGAAATAGAAACCTACTACAGGAAAATCTTCCGCCTAGTCAGTCATGTCTTGAAAGAGACATGATCGCCCAAGCGTCTATCACGTATGGCAATTAACTGACTGACTGACAGTCTTGATCTCTTGAACCAACATAGCATGATTATAACCTTCAGCGCGAAGGTATTACTCCACAATACCCTGCATAATAATATGAAAAACGCTACTTGTATTTCATTGTCACACATTGTCATACATTGTCACACAGTAATCATCTACCTTGAGCGACTGTTGTAATATAAACTTAAGATTAACGGGATCTTCTATCGACTTGAAAGCAAACTAATTGAGTGCTAATTCACTTAAACTTAAATGAAATATGCATGGAGCTCCAGGAATATGTAAGACGCACAAGGCCGCATCATTGTTGCCAGCGTAATCGATTCTAAAATCTTGCCGGCAAGAAGTGTTTTTGCAAGTGTTTGACCCTGTCTGATCTATTGAATATCTATTACCCGATGTGTGGACTAACGGTAAATATTTGATGTACCTGCCTCAGTGAGAATGCTTTCAACGACCATGTTTATCAAGAAGGATAAGAAGAATAACAACAAAAACAAATGAGGTGGATCGCATATTAAGCCAAAGTCTCAGTTACTTCCCATTTATATATATATATATATATATATATATATATATATATATACAGGTGTGTGTGTGTGTGTGCGTGTGTGTGTGAAGAAAAACTGTGATATAGTCTTGATTACGAGTACCCAGGTTTTAATTCTTCCTTCCCTTTTTTTTTCATATCTTTATTTCTTTATTTTTTTCAGTCCTTCACACTCCATAGAAAAAGCAATAAATTATTGCCGTATTGTCTTTGTCAGTAGAACTTGCTTTTATTTTTCTTTCTTTTTCTCTCAACTTATTCTTTCTTTCTTTCTTTCTTTCTTTCTTTCTTTCTCAAGCTCTACAAACAAAGCAATAAATGACAGCGATATCGTCTTGGTTACGAGAACTTGATTTCTTATCTCCCCAACCAAACCTTTTCTTTCTTTCTTTCTTTCTTTCTTTCTTTCTTTCTTTCTTTCTTTCTTATTCACTGTCTATCAAACTTTTTAAAGAAAGCAATAAATGACAGCGTTATCGTCTTGGTTACGAGAATTTGCTTTTTTCCCAACATTATCTTTCTTTCTTTCTTTCTTTCTTTCTTTCTTTCTTTATATCTATCTATCAAACACTGCTCATCTGTATCGTATTCTATCTATCTATCTATCTATCTATCTATCTATCTATCTATCTATCTATCTATCTATCACCGTCTGTCAAAGTCTACAAAGTAATAAATGTTTGTGATATAGACTTCTTGCTGCTCTTTTTTCACGACTTATTCTTTCTTTCTTTCTTTCTTTCTTTCTTTCTTATTTTCTTTATTTCTTTCTTGTTTTCTTTCTCTTTCACAGTCTATCAAACTTTTACAAACAAATCAATAAATGACTTGATTACGAGAAGTTGATTTTTTTCCTTTTGTTTATCAACTTATTCTTTTTTTGTAGTTTCTTAAACTTCACAAACTAAGCAATTAACTAAAAAAGATATGGACTTCGCTACGAGAACTTTCAATTTCTTCTTTATTTTCGCAACTTGTTCTTTCTTTCTCTTTCTCCTTTTCTTTCACTGTTTATTAAACTTAATAAACAATGCAATAAACGACAACGATATCGTCTTGGTTACGAGAACGTGAGTTTTCTTACTTTTTCAACAACTTTTTCTTTCTTTCTTTCTTTCTTTCTTTCTTTCTCAAACTCTCCAGAAAAAAAGCAATAAATAGCGAAATCATAATAAAGGCAAGTCATAAAACATGACGGCATAAATACTGACCAATGCTGTCATATTAACGAATAAAAACAGTCATATAAAATGCTTGGCTTAAGTTTCGCACGCAATAGAACAACGATACGAAACCACACCCGACACTGTCCGCGTCTTGTTCAGCATGCCTATCGAGAATGATTTCTCTCTTTCTTTCTTTCTCGCCTGTTGGCGCTCTTACTCGACTTATATTAGAAAAACTCGTCAAGGTAGATACAGCCTGTTCTACTTATTTCGACGGTTCGTTCTACATGTCTGCTTACCTGATATATGTGTGTCATTTGCTTCTTATTGTAATGCTTTTGTCTTATTTCTTTTTTATACGTCGGGGGAAATACAAGAAGAAGAGCGATAACCCACTCTTCATATTTTAGCCCTTCGAACCTTAACCCTTTGTCTGTCCAGGGCATTTTTGTGTGTACTATACACACAGGAAGTTTTCTAACAGGAGACGGAATGTGCGACACAGAGATCCGAAGGCGAATTGGCATGGCGAAGGACGCGTTCCAGAAGCTGAGTAAAGTACTAAGACACAGGAAGCTTTCACTAGAAACAAAGAAGAGAGTACTAGATTGCTATGTGATGTCAGTTCTTCAATACAGCTGTGAATGTTTGACAATATCATCGAAGCCGAAGGAAAAACTTGAAGTAGCGGAAATGTGGTTGTACAGGAGGATGCTGCGGATATCTAGACCGAGCATGTGAGCAATGATGAGGTATTGGAAAGAATGGCAACGAAAAGAAAATTAATATTGAGCATCAGAAAAAGACAACTGAATTTCCTGGGATATGCAATGAGGAAGGAGGGATTGGAGAACCTAATACTGATAGGTCAGATAAAAGTAAAAAGAGACAGAGGAAGGCAGTGGATAACATATTTGAAAGGCCTGAGCATGTGGATGGCGGAATGGGGGTTGCGTGGTGTAACAGGAGAAAACGTACTAAGAGCCACCAGGGATAGTGATACGTCCTGAAAGGGTAGGTCACATAGAGGAAGAAGATACACGTGTCCTCTGCATTACATATGATGCACACGACAAGTAAAGAGTTAAAGAGATCAGATCAAACAGGATAATATTAGGAGAAATTCTTATCATCAAATATTAGAAATTTCATTTATATAATCATTCCGGTTTTTGTTCACCTCGAATCGGGATGGAAGCAGTAATAGCAACTACCCTGAAGCTAGGTATCTCCACTAATTAGTTGAAAAACAGCACAGCATGAAGAAAGAAGGCTCCAAGATTCAAAACACCTAAGTCCCTATTTAACCCTAGCCAGTATGTATTTAATTTTAAAATCCAGTATTTTTCTTTCTTTCTGCGTGTGTATGTAGAACTAAAATCGGCATCTATCAGTAAACATTTGCAGTTTTAAAATCTTTATAAATATTTCAATAGTTAAACATTTTTTAGATACACTTAAAATTTTTTTCTTTAAAACAACATTTAAAAGTATTATTAGAAATAGCTTAACGTTTACAAATATTAAAAAAACTCTATCGCTTTCTACGTCACGTGATGTAAACATCTCTCGATGAACGCTGTCGTGGCGAACGCTTCTAGTTTTGAAAGGCCAAGACCGGTCTGAAATATCAAATATATATAGTTTTTCCTATATATATATATATATATATATATATATATTAAAAACTACTAAAAAACTAATATATATATATATATATATATATATATATATATATAACAAAGTAAACAAACGATTAAAAACAAAGTATTAGCTCTGTTTATAAAAATGTCAATCCCACCCCATCTATCCATTTCAATATTCTTAAAAAACTCTTACTTGCCTGCACCACTAAAATACCTTTTTACGACCATCGTGGCAATATTTACACACAAACTAATGGTCCTTGCTTCTGAAACGTTTATATGTACCATGTCGAAAACATAGTTTGTAAAAAAATTACTTAACCAAAAATATGTGTTCAATACTTTGGTGATATTTTTCTTTTAGCTGACAGCAAAAACTATATCGATAATATTAAAACTACTTTTGAAAAAAAATTCTTTTCTCAGCTTCACATATGAGCTTGCCCAAATAAGAAAACACACTCCCATTTCTGGATGTTCTTGATTCTAGTAATAATACTTCCACTATTTCAGTGTATATATATATATATATATATATATATAAGAAAAAAAAACTACGAACAAAAAATTCTTGCCACCTTAATTTTATTTGTAATGATATTTTTTACAAAAATCAAATTCGCAATAACTGCAGACAGGACGAATCTTCACTTTGTAAATTAAATTTCTTGGTGCATAAAAATATGGAAGCACAATTGACCTAATATGTATAATATTTTGAATTTATCATCTTAAGAATCGTCTGTGCTTGAAACTTTTGTTCTTGCTCATGGTTTGAATTTTAATAAAATAATAAGGCACTGTTAACGAGCAAACACACGGCAAGAGCTTTCATAACAGGTAGTAAGGTTTAATAACAGGTAGTAAAGAGAATCAACAGCCGACGCTGCCACGTTGCTATCTCTCTTTCCATGAGCGTGACCGGAGGAAAATTTATATATATTATTATAACAGAGAGAATTTTACTTAGTATCGAAACTATCGGTTTTCTGACGAGCCTTATCGACTTTGAAGAAGATGCAATATATATCTTTTCAGCAGTCAATCGCCTCCCGTGAGATTGCGTTTTTTAACGATACACAGCTGGTAAGTTTTTGTGTGTTATCGGGGGTTATTTTTGTAAGACTGAGCCAGATAGATTTGAATAGTTGTACCTTTCAACTAATTTATCTAAAAGATATCAGAAAAGATATATCGCAACAAGGACGGGGCCATTAGACTTTTGTTATTTTTTTTTTCAACTTTTCATCCGGCCTTCTTCAGGAGGTTTTTCGTATTTGGTTACTATCCGGAAATTTCAAACCAAACATTATAATTCAGTGGTAGATTGTTCTCATTCTGCTGGACATGTTAAAGGAAAGTTGCTAACTATGACGCACACCAATAGAAAGCTACTGTTTCAAAACGTTCTGATTATAACAACGAAGGTGTATACGGTGGGAATTACTAAATGGGTAATGGAGGATGAACGTAATATATGTTGGCTAGTTTAGTAATCAACTTCTTAAAGTTATCGGTTTTAAATTGTCTGAAACAGATAAAATAGTTCTGAAATGGTGATTTTGAATAGCTAATGTTAAAATGACAACATTAGATTTTGATTTTGCTTAATTTTAATATTAGGGAGTAAGCAAGTAAGTTTTGAGCCTTTATTGTGGTGTACTGGTTATCAGGATGTGCGTTGTGGTGCAGTAGATATCGACTCGGAATGACAAATCGGGGAGCCGAGTTCAAATTCCAGTTGAATTCCTTGCATTCACTTACGCACAATTACCCTCAAGAAAGGTATTAATGGACCTCTTCCCTCCAGTTATTTTTTTTTAATCATTTCACCCCAAGCAAGGCATTCCATTGCAACTATTGCGCATGGAGCTGCATAGGTGAAGGTAAAGAGGAGGAGTGGTTAGGTGTAGGAAATGTCAGAAGGAAGGTGATAGATGGGTAAGGATACAGAGGATGAGGGTTGGGAAGATGAGAAGAGTGTTTGAAAGAATGGGAGCAAGTTAGTGTGTTAGAAAGTGTCTATTAACCTTACATTTAAACTCCTGGAGATTGTAGCCGTCGGGGAAGCAATCATGTGGAAGGGAATTCCACAGTCGAGAAGTGCGATAAAAGAAACTGTTGGAGTAGAAGTTGCGGTTGCATTTTATCGGTTTCACTGTAAAAGGGTGGAATCTAGTTGCTAATCTAGTTTCTCGTGCAAATTCGTATCTAGCGGGCAGCAGTGATCTAAGTTCATTGGAGCAGAAGCCATGAAAGTATTTATAGAAGAGACACAGGGAAGCCACGTCGCGCCGGTGAGAGAGAGACTGCAGGCGGTCTGCCAAGTTGGTATCAATATCATTACAGACCCTCCTCTGTACCTTGTCGAGAAGCCCGAATAGAATATCAGGAGCACCCGACCAGATATGGCAGCAGTATTCAATGCATGGGCGGATGGTAGATTTATATATGTGCAAGATAGACTCAGACGGAAAAAACTTCTGGGCCCTGCACAGAGAATCGACTTTCATAGCAGCGGATTTAGCAATGGTTTCGATATAGTCATTCCATTTGAGGTTCTCTGTAAATGTGAGACCAAGGAGGCGTAGTGTTTTACTCTCTGGGAGGCAAGCCTGGTCCATGCTAATGGGAGGTAGGTGCGATTGTCTATGATGGTTAATTGATAGTAACTTTGTTTTAGAAGCATTAAAGCTTACGAGTCAGTTCTTACCCCAGTCCACTACGGATTGGAGGTCCTTTTAAAGCTTGGCGAGTGACTGATATATGTACTCGGTGATGGTCGTTAGCAAATCAGCAGTAGACCTGGTGAAGCGGAAACCATACTGCTTGTCCGAGAGAAGCCTGTGTGCTGTGAGATGCTGAACCACCTCAGCGTTGATAATGGCTTTGAACACTTTGCCAAAGATGGGAAGAAGGCTGATAGGTCGGTAATTTGCGGGGTCCGAGGGTTCTCCAGTGTTTTTAAATATAGGAACTACAGAGAAATATTTCCAAGGCAGGAAAGCAGGAAGCAGACAGGCAGAAGCTGTAGAGCTTAGAAAGTACAGAGGAAAGTTCAGGGGCACATTTCTTTAAGACTATGATTGGGATTCCGTCCCCTCCGCTCGCTTTGTGAGGGCCAAGTTTTGATATTATCTTAGAGACAAGCGAGGGTGTAATATGGACGTCATTCAGTTGAGCATCAATTCTAGGTGGGAAGTCGGGTGTGGAAACTCCAGATGAGTCCAGTCTCAAATTATTCGAGAATCTGCGGGCAAAGCATTCATCCTTGTCCGCTGGGAGAGGTGAGGACCTCAAATTTGTTTATTAGTGGGGGTATTGTGGACTTGCTCTTGTTAAGTACTCTTTTACAAAAGTCGCCAGTAGTCTTTGGTGCCGAACTTAGAGGATGCTATGCGTTGCTTCATTCTGGCAGCAAATAACATCTTAGCTTCGTTAAGTATCTTTTTATACTTATTACGAGCTGAAGCGAAAAGGCGTCTGTTTTGGTCCGACGCATAGCTACGATAGAGTCGGAAGAAGTAATTCAGGTGGGCAATGGCGGCCGAGCAAGCGGGCGAGAACCATGGAGACGAATGAGATTTAAGCTGAAATTTCCTGGCAGGAATGAAAGCATCGATGCCAGCCTTAACCCAGGAGGAGACCTCGGATGCACATTCTTCGATGGAAAGACTAAAAACGTTGTTCCATGGGACGTCACAGAGGAAGTCTCAGAACGAATCCCAGTCTGCTCTTTGGTAACAGTAGGATATTCTACTTGTCTGGGTTTCTTGGGTTGGGTGGGAGTGGAATGAAATGTTGACGGAAACTACAGTGTGGTCAGAGTTACCAAGTGGGCAGAGTTGTCTGGTAGTGCAAGAGTCTGGGATGGAAGTGAAGCAGAGGTCTAGAAGTGAGTCCCTTCAGTTAGGGTTGTCGGAGAAACGCGTGGAAAAGTTCACCACTTGCGTAAGGGATTGGGTGATTGAAAAATTCATGGTGTGGACACCAGCAGGGTCAGTGACAGAGTTCTCCAACCACTTGGTGTGGTGGGCGTTAAAGTCACCAAACACGAATATATGGGCAGAGGGATGGGAAGAAATGGCTTTGTCAATATTGTCAGGGATACTGTCAAGTAACGATCAGTCAGGGGAGGAAGGGGAGCGGTAGAGAAAAAAGAGATAGCTAATCGAGCTTAGAAGTGAGAGGCGGAAGCACATGAAAGAATGATCCGGGGATTCAAGGGATGTCGCCCTAGTTAGAGGAAGGTGTTCGCTGACAGAAGGGTTAAGGTTAGTTTCACATAGGGCCAAGATATCAGGTGAGGTAATGTGAAGGAATGAATCAACGCTGAGGAAGTTAGTGCAGATACCACTTATGTTAGTGTAAGAGATGCAGACGGGTTTTCAGACTAGCTGGTTTAGCTTTGATATTATGTTTGCTTTTTTCCATAGTGATTCAGTTAAGGAGAGGTCTTAGAATAGAGTCAGTCGGTCACTTGTTTGCAGCATGTGAAGGATGGAGACTGGCGCGGCCTACAACATAATGTGGCCTCGGGGTTGCCCACCGAACGTTCATGCAGGGACGCCCATCCATGCGCGATATGGCACTACAAGAACCCCGGTATTATTCAACTGTTGATCAGAGCAGCCTCTCAAGACGCTACGCAAGAATTCGGGCTCCTAAATACCAATCGGAAGCAGCAACCAGGAAACTGCCAACCCGGTACCCTCAGAATGTAAAGACGTTGCCACCATACTCCGTAACTGCAAAGAGCTTCCAGCTGAACTAACACTAAGACCGAAGAAGGGGGATGAACCGGGAACCCCTTTCTGAACAAGAAACAAGGCGATCACCTCTACTCTTGATCAAAAGAAGGGGGTGGAGTGTGAGACCGGGCGATAGTAGGAACTATCTACTCCAATTAAAAAAAAAAGAAAAAGAAAAACGTAACTGAGATTTACTAAGTTTTAACTTAGTATAAGTCGAAAATAACCTTCAATTGCAAAATAATTTACACGAACCACTTAGGTTAGTGACAAAACAAATAAAATAAAAATTCAAAGAGGAACAAAAAACTAAAAATTTAAAAAATAAATAAATAAAAATTAAATTAAATTAAATTAAAAATTACAGAAAAAGCAGACTGATTCCGGGTGAACTTACCACGAGGAGGTAACAGAGAAATTTGATTTAATTAAATTTCTGAAGACAAAAATAAAATTTAAACATTTTTTTCAGAATATAGGCGAGTTAACCAACACGTGTTTACTGGCTGCCCGGCGGTGAGTGAATAACTCAAAGAACAAATCTTTACTCATTTACAAGACAGAACTAATGGAATTAAGATAATACCACGGTTCATCCAAGTCGAAAATAACCTTCAATTGCAAAATAATTTACACGAACTACTTAGGTTAGTGACAAAACAAATAAAATAAAAATTCAAAGAGGAACAAAAAACCAAAAATTTAAAAAATAAATAAATAAAAATTAAATTAAATTAAAAATTACAGAAAAGACAGACTGATTCCGGGTGAACTTATGGGTTAAATAATAGGACAGATTGGTTTCTATATCCTTGGCTGGCAATCAGTCTACTGCAGAAAGAAATGGTGACCTATTGCGGGATAATAGTCGCCTAAAGCGTGTGTCACGTATGGAACGCAACTGACTCAATTGATATCAGCACTGGAAAAAAAGAAAAAAAAGGAAAGCAGAGTTCGAATTCTAGTCGAATTAATTTCATTCACTTACGCACAATACTTTTGGAAAGGTATTAATCCATCTTCTCCCTTTCCAGCTATGGGTTGAATATCAGGACAGATTGATATTTATAGCCTTGGTTGGCAACCAGTCTACCGCAAAAAGTAATGGCAATCTACGGCGGGATAATCGTCTGCCCAGTCAGTCATGTCTCCTTCGAGGCATGACCGCCCAAGTGTGTATTACGTATGGCATTTAACTGATTGACTCTAAGATAAACATTGGTTGATCCTGAATTTGAATAGATTAAGATTTTAGTACTTGGGAGCTAGTCCACAATATAACAGAGTATAACACAAGAAGCTTTTTGGAATTTACAGCTTACCAATTGAACTTGAAAGGAATGAGGAAGACTTCGCATTGTGGGCTCTAGACTTGAAAGTCTGAGTAAGTGGGAATAAAAATGTAACTTGATTGAACATTTGCCATAACTATAAAGTAGTGGCAGACCTACAATGTTTCATCAGTGGGGATAAGGGTCGAAAAATGAACATAATCAACCAAATTTTATTAATTTTCATTAAAGCTTTGTCTTTGTTGAACTTTCGGCCTGCGGGAGGAGAGGACTCCAGACGACGCTATGCGGACTAGAGCCCGACCCCGCATATGTGTGATCTACGAGCAATTTTTGCTTGAGTGTACGCGCTCGGAATGCCTCACGTTAAAAATTGGCTTTGACCCACATCCGGCCTTTTTTTGGGGAGGTCTCTGGAAAATACCGAATAATTAATCAACCACAAAGTCGCGAAATCGTTTGATAGTGAGGAGTGGGTAGAAACAGTATTTTTAATCTTGATCAACAATCAGAAATAACACCAGTTTTTCGGTTTATATCAAGAAGGGAATTATGGAAAGAAAAAATTGTACGCCATTTTATTCAGTCAGTAATTTACAGTGATTTACACTAACATTTACTCTTGCGGCCATTATGACATTTTGGCAATGTCACTTTCTTTTTACAGTGTTACGTTTGTGGTAAAACTTATTGATGAGATGACTAAACATTCAAAAGTGAGACGCATGCCATTCTCCATTCATCTAACTTCTGGTTTCATCTTCAGAAATCGAATGTCATAACCAGTCAGCCACGCGTCTACATGAGATAGATGTTTGCTATAATATAAAATAAATATTTATAGATTTGTACATAAATTTTTGCACGCTAATGTTAATCAGGATGTGCGTTGTGGTGCAGGATGTGCGTTGAGGTGCAGTGGATATCGACACAGAACAACAAATCGGGGAGCCGAGTTCAAATTCCAGTTGAATTTCTTGCATTAACTTGCGCGCTAGTACCCTTGGGAAGGGTATTAATCCGTCTCTTTTCTCAAGTTATGGGTTAAATAACAGGACACATTGGCTTCTATAGCCTTGGCTGGCAACCAGTCTACCGCAGAAAGCAATGGCAACCTACTGCGGGATAATCTTCTGCCCAGTCAGTCATGTCTCTTTCGAGACATAGTCGCTTAAAGCGCGTGTCACGTATGGTACTTAACTGATTGTTCATCAATTACAACGTTCAAGAGACACTCATGATAGAGAGTTAGTGAATAGGTTTTTTTTTATGGATTTATGAATTATAGATTATGAGGATATGTAGGATAGATAAATCGAAGTTGGAATTTAAGAAGTTAGTGTTCGGAAAATCACTCTCAGGAGTCTGTTCAACAAAACAATTACTCTTGGAAAGAAACTGTCTAATTAGAAGTTCCTTCCTATCAATAGAATACAAAGAGAATGATTATGGCTCACCTATGTGGATGTGTCATAGTGGTCTTCGATGTAAAGGTATGAACTAGTGGAACTAGAAAATGTGGCGGGTCAGAAAATTTTCCATGGAAATAGCGACAAAGTAACGAGAGGCGGTCAACGTTTCGTGTGTGGGAAAAATATTGTAGGGTGGGAAAACTAATTCATCGTCCACAAGGCCGCGTAAACTCATTTTAACCTTGTCAAGACTGGAACGAGAAGATTGGGTAGCTCCATCGAAGAAAGGGCTGCAATAAGCTTTGTTTTTGTTTGTTTTTAGAATTTGGTTATTTTGACTTTGTTTGTATAATCTGGCTTTTTTAATTTTGTTAATCTGGTTATTTTAAGTTTTTTTTTTTTAATCTAGCTATTTTAAGCATATACCATAACAAATGGTGTCAAGTAGAGATTCATTTATTCATAATTCAATTGTTTAAAATTTATTTATAATTTTTCAAGTAGAGAGTTTATTACATCTGTGCCATTGCGTTCCAGTAACTATCGCAAATCATGATTCTATCTTCCAAGAACTTTGTATCTTTCTCGTGATAAAATAGTCTAAGAGGCTTTTACGGGCTTTCTGAGAATTGAAGTTCTTTTAATTATGGGAAATTTACAAGGATTAAAATAAATGGTCATTCAAAGGTGAAAGGTCAGATGAATACAGCGGAAGTATTAGGACATTCAACCAAGCAGCACCAACTTCGACTGAGTTTGTAAGAAAAGCCAAGGTCGAGACTCCCTATCGATTTACGGACACATTTTATCGATTGCTGTCTTTTATTGGTTCATTTGCGGACAGTCAGTCAGTCAGTTAAGTGCCATACGTGATACACGCTTGGGCGATCATGTCTCAAAAGAGATATGACTGACTGGGCAGAAGATTATCCTGCATTAGGTTGTCATCGCTTTCTGCGGTAGACTGGTTGTCAGCCAAGGCTATAGAACCCAATATGTCATGTTATTTAACCCATAACTGGAGAGAAGAGACGGATTAATACCTTTCCCAAGGAGTTTTGTGCGTAAGTGAATGCAAGGAATTCAAAGGGAATTCGAACTCGGCTCCCTGATTTGTCGTTCTGAGTCGAAATTCACTGCACCACAACGCAAGAGTGATTCCAAATGATAGAGGGTCGACTATCAATACCCGGCAGTGATTTATGAATATCCAGAAGAAAATGAAGGCTAAACTAGATGAATTTAGTTTCGATGTTCATTTTCATAGTTCTATCAATCGTCCATACGTATTTGCTGTCCATTGTGCTTCTTTGTGTTAACCAGCAGTGTTAACTGACAATTGCGTTTTATTGCGTTTCATGGAAATAAAAAAGTAAATATTTATATAAATATATTTTGTGCCTAATCCTATTAGAATATTTTAGTGAATATAGAGGCTCACTTGTTCAGATAGCGCGCAATTTAAATTAAAATTTTGGTTAATTTAAAACTGGTACAATTTATGAGAGAATCCAAGCAGGAAGGAGTTGAATCAATTAAAAGAAACTTTTAAACGCGTTTCTTTTATATAACACTCGACATCAATTCAGACATAATTATTTATGCCATCTTGAAAAAAATACAACAAAACGGAAACTGTTCCAAGAAGTAAGACTTTCAGCCTTTGAGATTTCACATGCCTGATCGATTAAAAACTTAACTGGGCGATTAAGTTTATTGCTTTACTAGCCCGCGGTCGATTAAAAATCTCGCAATGAAAGGTGTCCCTTCAAATATAGAAAAAGAAAATTAATTCCTTTTATAACCCAAAAGTATGTCATTGAAGACTCACAAGTTACTTAGAATGACCTACAATGACATTATTGATATCTTTGGTCTCGCTTTTATCATCCCGGTCAGTGTAAACACTCGTTTAATCAACACTTCCAGAGTAGAGCCCAAATGTCTCTGTCGCCTAGATTGAAGTCGCTCACAGATTTTTAGAAACTAATTTGGAAAAAGATTATCCTATATTTCCTCCCCGCTTACGAAAAGTAAAAACGAACATTTGAAAGAAAGAAAGAAAAAAATACGCATACTTCTCTCAGCCAATCACCAAAAAACAAAATATACTAGTAAGTAATTTTTTTTAATAGAAAATCGTTGAGAAAATAAAATTTGTTATTTTTTTATCATGCATGAGATGGAGGTTGTAGTGAAAAAGAAGAAAGAAACTACGGATTTAGGTACCTCCACTCAATTACCAAAAAAAGAAAAAAAATTAAAAATCAGCATATCATGACGTTAAAAGGGCTCAAACTTAATAAAAACAAAGTTTTATCATCAAAATGTTTATGCTATTATTAAGAGGAAAGATCAAATTTTGCTGTCATTATTTTAAAAAAATTGCACCCCTTTTTAACACGTTCAAAATTTTCCGTCAGCAATTCACTGTATGTTTACGCAAGGCGACTATTAAGAAAATGGAGTCGGTCGATTAAAATGATTTTGAGGCGAGTAAATTTTTCCTCGCTCTTGGCCGCCGGTCGATTGATTTCTTTTTCAAATTTCAAAGGCTGCTTACGATAAACATTTACAAAGACGAATTGGAATAAAATTCTAGCACATAATCTGAATCAGTTATAAAATATAGACTGTGAGATTCATAAACACTAAACACTCCAGATACATCAGTTTATGGATCAGTTATAACAAATTTAATATAGGAAAATAGTTTTGTGGAACATTACACGATGCTACAAATTCAGAATAGTAACCGAAGAAAGGATGTGCGTTGGATGGTGTGCGTTGTGGTGCAGTGAATGTCGGCTCAAAATGAGAAATCGAAGAGCCGAGTTCGAATTCCAGTGGAATTCGTTGCATTCACTTACGCGCAAATACTCTTGGAGAAGGTATTAATCCGTCACTTCCCGCCAGCTATGGGTTAAATAACAGGACAGATTGGGTTCGATAGCTTTGGTTGGCAACTAGCCTACTGCATAAAGTTATGGCAATCTACTGCGGGAAAATATTCTGCCCAGTCAGTCATGTCTCTTCGAGACACGATAGTCTAGGCATGTATCATGTGTGGCACTTAATTGACAGAATTGTAGAAAGACAGAAACTGAAATCGGAAGAGGTATTTTTATGGCTAAAGACACATTCCAAAACTGAGCAGAGTATTGAAAGACAAGAAACTTTCGTTGGAAACAAAGAAAAGAGTCATGGACTGTTGTGTGATATCTGTCCTCTTATGTGGAAGCGAATGCTAGATAAGCTCTTCAAAGATGAAGAAAAGACTCGAAGCAACGGAAATGTACTCATACAGAAGGATGGTGAGAATGCCAGGGACCAAACATGTAAGCAATGACGAGGTTTTGGAGAAAATGGAAACGAAAAGGAAACTTCTGGAAAAGACAGTTGAAGTTTCTGAGACATATAATGGGGAAAGAGGACTTGGAGAATCTGATACTCACAGGGTGGATAAAGTGAGAGACAGGGTAAAACAGCACGTGACATAATTGATAAGCTTAAGCATATGGATGGCAGAACAGAATTTGGGAGAAATAACAAGACAAAATGATGTGGAGGAGCATGAATACGTTCGTCCTGAAGAGACAAAGCGCTTAAAAGAAGAAGAACCGAAGAATTTTGGCTATGTTCTTTTTTTTTTTTTTTTTTTTTGTCATCATTTGATTCCAAGCAAGGCAATAAATCTACTAGGGAGTTACTGATTGTTAGATGATATGAGAACAATACTATTAAGGACAGAGAACAATTTAAAAAAAGAAGGCAGAAGATAACGATTTACACTGCATATACATTTTTGAAAATCAGAATTGACTGGGAAGCAAGGAGGCGGAAATGAGTTCCGTAAGCGAGAAGTGCAAGAGAAGAAACTGTTAGCATAGAACAGTTATATATACCCATTTCGACTATAAAATGGTGAGACCCTGCTGCCAATCGAGTACTGCGCTTAAATTCATTAAGTCTAGATAACATAACTGTTGTAGCCTGTTAGGGTCAAGAAGAAAGACATGGAAACAAGAAGGTAGGTTTAACGAGTGTACTAGAATAACAGAACATATGTACAAAATAAGATCGTTAGTAGTTAGCAAAGAGAAATGTACAGCTGAACAGTATAGTTACTCTGCGTCTCGACTGCATCACGACTGCCTCACGACTGCCTCCCCGAAAGTCACGCAGGTTAGTATTTATGCAAGGAGGAAGAGTTTATTCCTATGTAGATAGGGCACCATAACAATAACGGAGAGTTTATCAAATCAATTACACTGAAAGTGATTATAGAAAAGCACAGAAAAGTTACATTACGGCGATGGGAAAGTGACTGAAATCGAGATACCAGATCAGAACCAATGACATTGCAGATTCTTCTTTGGCTTGTATCAAGTATTTCTAAATATATAGCTGGCGCACCAGACCCTATGAGGCAGCAGAATTCAAAGCAAGGACAAACGGTAGTCTTATAAATATATACGATAGATTCTAGAGAAAAAAGACGTAGAGCACGACAGAGCGAAACATCTTTCTTAGCAGTGGACCTAGCAATTGGTTTAGTATACACTTTCCACTTCAATCCAGCGGAAAATGTTTGCCCGAGAAGGCGAAACAAGTCACTCTCCCCGGAGGTTAGAATCAGCCATGTGGATGAATGGAAGAAAGGGATATCTCACTTGATTGAGAGCAGTTTCGTTCTGGAGACGTTGAAATTAACAAGCCATTTCTTGCACAAATTAACAGCACACTGTAGGTCATTTCCAGGATCAGCTGTTGATCTCGTCAGATCTAAACTTTGTTATAGATGTCATACATGGCCCCTTACTCGTTCAAAAATGTATAGACTATCAGCTCAATGAAACCGTTTTCTTAAATCAATGACTATAAATGGCCCCAAACGAATGAATATTCTAGATGTTAAAGAAGACAAAAATTCAACAGATTCGGGAACAAATAACTTTACCAAAAAATAAAAAACACATAATTCGAAGACTTCCAACAGTAGCAACAAATAAATTGACATTAGATATATCTAGGAATGGAAAAATGATATATGTGATCTGTGACAAGTAACGGGATTGGTTGTATTGTGTAAGCTATGGACAAAAGTGGCAGAAACAGATTCGTCATCATCTAATATGATATCTTAAGAGTACATAAATGTAATCTTAGCTTTCTGCAATTCAATCATTTATTTTTCTCACATGCGAGAGTTGTTGCAGGACAAACCGTGGCTGCTTGATCACGCCAATGCAACGCCCTGAGCATCCGGCAGTAACTGGCTGAGAAGAAAATCGCCGTACTGGAACCATCTCCCTTATACACCTGAATTTGCTCCGTGTGACTTTTTTTCCCAAACCTTTTGGAATCAACAAGGGGCCACGTTATGAAGGCGTTGATACCACCAAGAGGGCTGTAACGACGTAGTTGACAGGCATTCAAGGATCCTTCCAGTAGTGTATAGAAGCATGACAGAGAAGGATGGAAAAGTGCATTAACTTGAGGGAGATTACTTTGAAGGGGAAACCATGTAGTTTGTTGTTGGAAATTGAAATAAATTGTTTGTGATACCAGTCCCGTTACTTTTCAGACAGACATCGTAGTTAGGATGTTGACTTTTTCAAGGTAAATAAGGCAAACATATTAAGTTAGGAGACTCCCATCGGTCCATAAATGTTTCCTTATAAGGACATGGTTAACTTTCCCATTATCATTACGGTTTCAGTTTTCACCATTACATGCGTCTTTTTTGTGCTTTATTAATTTATGACTTTTTTTTCACATATTTTTTGTTCTTTCAATCTTTTGTCGTTTCTCTCAGTTCATTTTTATCTATATATATAAAAGGCAATCTGTGAGTCTGTAAGCTATGCCCGCCTTCCTTTTTTTAAGCTACGCCATTCAAACTTTCTAGGGACACATATCTACAGGGAAGCTAGGTCGACACATACTTTTTGAGTTTAAGTTCAGCAATTTTTACCTTTCGCACTTTTTGGCCAACGGAGCCGATTGTTTACATTTGCTCCGTAAAACATCTAAGATCTAAGATGGTTGCTAGATTACGTCATAGAAATCAAATCACACGTGTCAAACGCGACTAAAAAAACAATGAGCCTTTATATTTAATTTTTATTCTGACGTTTTAAAATTCATTTGGTCAACAAAAAAAGTGAAAATTTTTCTCTGTAATTTTGAAACAAAAGAAATATTTGAAAAAAAAAAGTGTTTTTTCCAGAAAAAACAAAATATGTAAAAAAAAAGGTAAATGTTAGTCTTAGGACCCGAAGGCTAATATCCCTTCAAATCTCTCCAAAATAGTCCTATTTTCGTGCAAATGTATCTGCTGAACTCAAATCAGCGATTAGATATTGAAGAAACCGACCTTTTTTGATGTTAACGACCAGAAAAAAATCGGACTTCTTCTCGCTCTTTTTGTCAGCCATTACCGGCTTAGTGAGAGTCATTCGCTGCAGAACGATTTTAGACGTATAAAATCTAATATCCCTTACATACGCAAAAACACGCAAATAACTTTTTATACACGCAAATAACTCTTGTTGTTTTTTTTTACTTGTTTCAACGTCAATAAATTTATTCTGAAATTAAGTACCGAAGAAATATCGCGTACTAATTTCTGCAAAGACTTTTCTGTAAAGGAAGTAAATAAGCCCAAATTTTCTTCCTACGTCTAAAATCGATCGCTATTTCCATGGAAAGTGTTTAAACGAAATTACATTCCTTAGTTCTGCCATTTCTTACCTTCTCGGTTAAAGTTCCCCATGCTACGCACATTGTATCGACTCAACCTAATTCCCTTTGTATTCAATTGATGAAATACAAATACTACTCGAGTAGCTTCTTTTCATGTACTGCTGCTGTGTGGGACCGACTACCAAGAGGATGCTTTCCGATGACAACAATCTTAAATTGTTCGAGTCTAGCATTAACCCTTTTTCTTCAAATATTCGCATAAACGGTGTCTCTTATTTTGTAATCCTCTACATTAAGGGGTCTCAAGTCTTGTACTGAATAAATATCATTGTTAAAAAAAAATATCGGTGAAACAATCAAAATTAATATTTTTCTGGTATTAAACTCCATGCTTGAAATATGTTTTTTACTGTTGGAAAAATGGACGCTGACAGGTTACTGTCACATATTTTCTAGATCGAGCTAAAAATAAATTATGGAAATTATGAAAGAGATGATGTTAAAAAATTAATTGGTTTCATAGTTATAAATTTATTAGCCTAATACTCCTGATGACTTATTGTTAAGTAATATGCTTACGAAGCGAAATCAAATTGTGGTAAGAAGATTCTATTATGCCACACTTTTAGGGCGGACGGGACGGAACATATTTTAATATAAAATTCATGTTTAAAATTTTAGCTATTATCTGAGGTTGGACACCGACTGGGTGTAATAACTGTAAATACGTAATTATTTAGCCACTAAACGTTCAACAAAACTGAATATTTTATTCCTGCGGAACTCTCTTTTGGTTTCTTGCTCCCCTGACAATATTAAAAAATGCAACATTAGACGGAATCTTCTGTCTTCTTGACCCTGTTTTTTCTTCCCACTGAAGTCTTCTCATTTTCTTCAACTCCCGATAACCCTTGAGTCTAAGTGGCATTATTACCATGCTCATTATTATCAGTAGTAGTAGCAGCAGCATCTTTCCGTATAAGTTCTTAACGATTAATGCTTGAACAGCGGATCTCAGCCAGCAATCATAGGCTTCATGCAATTATGCTCGAAATGTTCAAAATTTTCCAGATTATTCTTGCTGTTTCTAAGAGGTTTTATTTCTGTAACTGTCTTCTGCAACTTGACCATTAATGCCAATTTTAGTTATCAGTCAATTAAGTGCCATATGTGTTAGACGCTTGGGCGATCATGTCTCGAAAGAGACATGACTTAACTGGGCAGAAGATTATCCCGCAGTAGGTTGCCATTACTTTCTGCGGTAGACTGGTTGCCAGCCAAGGCTATAGAACCCAATCTGTCCTGTTATTTAACCCATAACTAGGAGAGAAGAGACGGATTAATACCTTTCCCAAGGGTATTTGTGCGTAAGTGAATGCATGAAATTCAACTGTAATTCGAACTCAGCTCTCCGATTTCTTGTTCCGAGCTGATATCGAATGCACCACAACGCACATCCAGGTAATATTACAAAGCCCAAATTTTTGACAGTAAAAAAGACATTAATTTGAAAATTCTTGCAAAATTCAAATCAAAGTAGAATTTTGATGCAACTTTCAGGACTTATTAATGAATGATTGAAGTCATTTGCTAAATCATTATTTTTGTAAAAAACTGGAAAATATAGTTTTTTTCACATCTATTACTTCCACCTCAAATTAATATCCTGAAATTTCTAGAAATTGACACTATGTAGATTTTGTTTTTAATTAAATGAAAGACTCCCCGGGAAATGTAAATCATCTATTTTCTTTTTTCAAATAGCTGCTACTTTTCAAACAATCTGCCCCGAATTGTAAAATATGCAGTAAAACTATGCTATTTATTATTTAGATAAACTTTTAATTGCTTTTTAACCAAAGTATATTATGAATATCATAGACTGAAGAGAGAACACTTTTCAAGTTATAATTAATATTTAAAAGAATTGTTTTCATTTTTATTTTTTTAACTATATTTATAAAGTTTAAAAAATATTATTTCTTCCAATCAGTTTCCGCATTAAGTCATTAAGTTAATAACTGAAGACTATATTAATAAGTTAATTATTAACTAATTAATTAATAACTGAAGACTATATTAATAAGTTAATTATTAACTAATTAATTAATAACTGAAGACTATATTTGTTAATCGAAAACAAAAAAGGTTAATACAAACCTTCACGCGCCAAGATTTTTAAAAGAATTATTTTTGTGTGTAGTTATCTGGTTTTTGTTTTTATGGAAGGGCGTAAATATTATTAAAAGGTCAAGTGTTTCAATGGTTGTTCCCCTTACAGAAAAAGAAAATATTTTTACTAAACTTTTTCGGCAGTGTACAACTATTTCCGTGTTTCCTGTGTATGTTTCAACACTCAACAGGCTTTGTCAATCCCCACTTCAAAATTTAAAGTTTTATTTTTTTAATTCCAAGTTTTCTCAATTTTTTAATCTAAAAGACTTCGCAAAACTGTCACTTTCTTCTTTGCTTATTGAGTATCTACTCCGAAGACCTGCATAAAAGACTCAATGGTAAGATAGTTGACCAGACCATCAGACATATTTTGACAATTGATGGTTTAAACTGTGAATATGTCGGCAACATTTTGAGTTTCGTAAATTCATTTTATAGGATTTGATATCTCAGTGATATAGTTGACAACTATCAATTGAACAAATACGAAGTTGTTGCTGACTATGTTATGCAGGACCTGTATGTGGAGAATCATCTCAGCAATGAGGACGGTTGAAGAGCCAATAAAAGAAATAAAAACAGTCCTTTTCAATACCACAAAATCTTCCCAAAAGTCTTTTCTCTGTTGCACATAGCAGCATTATGGTATATGTTGTTTAAGGTATTGGATAATTTCACTGTAAAAGGGTGGGATCTAGTTGCTAATCTAGTATCGCGTGCAAATTCGAACTAAGGAAGCACCAGTGAGCTAAGTTCATCGGAGTAGAAGCCGTGAAAGTATTTATAGAAGAGACACAGGGAAGCCACGTCGCGCCGGTGAGAGAGAGACTGCAGGCGGTCTGCCAAGTCAGTATCGATCACATTACATACTCTCAGGAGAGTAGCAGGGGCACCCGACCAGATATGGCAACAGTATTCAATGCACGGGCGGATGGTAGATTTATAAATGTGCAGGATAGATTCAGACGGAAAAAAATCTCCGGGCCCTGCACAGAGAACCGACTTTCATAGCAGCGGATTTAGCAATGGATTCGATATAGTCATTCCACTTGAGGTCCGCTGAAAGTGTGAGAACAAAAATCAAATGGAATATAAAAAAGATAACTTTACCATAAAATTTTATAAACTATTTTATTTATATATATATATATATATATATATATATATATATATATATATATATACCATAAAATTTTATAAACTATTAAGGTAGTTAATTTAAATTTCATAAATTATCATCGTATTTAATTTCATTATTATCGCATTTGTTAAATTTTTACTTTAATTTAAGAAAATTTCCAATTATTTAAATTATTAATAAAAAATAATATGAAAAATAAGATTTTAATATATATATATATATATATATATATATATATATATATATATATATATACATCATAAATTTATATAAACTATTAAGGTATTTAATTTAAATTTCATAAATTATCATCGTATTTAATTTCATTATTATCAAAGTTATTAAATTTTTAATTTATTTAAGAAAGTTTTAAATTATTTAAAATTTTAATTTTCAGCATGCATAGATAATTGCTGAAAATATTTTATTTTTAAAGATTACTAGGTAGCTAAAATCCAGGAACGAAATGTTTACTTAGATTTAATAAATTCAGATCAATTCTGGTCAACCATACTTGCCATATCAAAACATCTGTCATTACTTACATAATATATCAATCACTTTATACGTCCGTGATTAAAAAATACCTTTGTTTTAAATTTCATGCCATAAAAAAGTAATACTTGTTTTAAAACAGATTAATTTAACTTTAAATTTGCTAATTTTCTACAAACAATGTGTCACAGATGTATATTTTATTTTTGCAAGATTTTTAAAGCCGAGAATTACAAACCTCTCAAAATTTGACAAATGGCCGCTAAAAAGGTTTCAAAAACTTTAAATGTCAATCAATATAATTTCTATTTGCCTCACACTATCAGTTGACCTCAGGTAACAAAATGTTTATTCCTTTCCGGTCATATTTAATTATGTATATATACATTGAAAGTGGTATTAAACGGACATGCCTCCCAGAACTACCATACGAACGCGGGTGTCTCTCAAGGCTCTATCCTAGGTCCTACGCGCTTTCTGATCTACATTAATGATCTCCCTGATACCAAGTAGGTATGTACGCCGATAACACCAGAGTTTATTCTCGCCTCGATCAAAAATCTGGTGTGGGCGACAAAAGCTAACATTGCAGCCGAGCTTGGAAAGGACCGCCAATCCGTAGTGGAATGGGGTAAGAAATGGCTCGTAAATTTTAATGCTTCTAAAACGAAGCTACTATCAATTAATCATCATAGACAAACGCACCTACCTCCTATTAGCATGGACCAGGCTTGCCTCCCAGAGACTAGAACACTACGCCTCCTTGGTCTCTCTCTTTCAGCGGACCTCAAGTGGAATGACTATATCAAATCCATTGCTAAATCCGCTGCTAAGAATGTCGAGTCACTGTACAGTGCCAGGAAGTTTTTCCCGTCTGAGTCCATCCTGCACATATATAAATATACCATCCCCGTGTGTATTGAGTACTGCTGTCACATCTGTTCGGGTGCCCCTGATATTCATCTCGGGCTTCTTAACAAAATCCAGCGAAGAATCTGTGTAATGTGATCGATACCGACTTGGCAGCTCGGCTGCAGTCGCTATCTCACCGGCGTGACGTGGCTTCCCTGTGCCTCTTCTATAAATACTATCACGGATTCTGCTCCAATGAACTTAGATCACTGGTGCTCTCCTATATATGAATTTACACGAGTTACTGGATTAACAATTAGGTTTCACCCTTTTACAGTGAAATCGATAAAAAGCAACCGTAGTTTCTACTCTAACAGCTTCTTTTCACGTACTTCCTACTTGTGGAATTCCCTTCCATATACTTGCTTCCCCGACAGCTACAATCACCAGGAATTTAAATGTAAGGTCAATAGACATCTCCTATCTCACTAACTCGCATCCATTCTAGCAAGCTCTTTTTTTCCATCTGATCTGATTTGTAGATGAATTGACTTTTGCACGATATAATATATATATCACCGTATCAAAAACCCACTAATAAAAATCCCTCCACACTCAATTATATTAGTGAATGCCCCCACTATTACAAAATAGCCATCATAAAAAATCTATTATATCGTGCAAAAGTCAATTCATCTACAAATCAGATCTTCTACAGTGAACTAAAAAACATAAAACATACACTCATCAATAATAATTTTCCCAACTACATAGTTGATGAACAAATACATTATTTTCTTAAAAGGCTTAACATGGAAAAAACAACACATGATACTAACCCAACCAATCCTAAACATATCACTCTCTTATACCGTAGCCAGATGCACTCCAACTACCAACTAGATGAAAACATCCTAAAAAAACTCATAAATACTAATATTTCTCCGACAGACTCTAACAAAAGAATTAAGTTCATTATATATTACACTAAATCCACTACATCTAATTCATTTGTCCGCAACGACTCTTCCCCCACCGTTAGTGATTTGCAAAAAACCAATGTAGTATATAAATTCATATGTCCATTTAGAGAATGTATCTCTAACAACCTCAATAATATCTACATCGGCCATACCACAAATTCGCTCTCACGGCGTCTGACGTTGCACTTAAATAAAAATTCAAATATGTCACTGTCTTCGGCCATCCACCACGGTAGGGATGGACTTATATTTTCAATTCAATTATCTTTATTGTTAATAGCTTAAATGTTCTATGTTTACTGTGTGTTAATATTTACTCTTTGATAATGGCTTATGTGAGCCGAAAGCTTAGACCCAATAAAAAATTCAACAAATACTGTGATTTTTTGTTGTCTTTCAACGACATCACCATCAAGTATATCAGACGGTATGAACGGATCCTACACAAAATTAATAGACAAAACTTGTCTATATTATTCAATGAAACCTGCATTAATATATATATATATATCAGATTATTTTGCTTACTGGAAATAATAAATTTCATTATTTAGCTTTCAGTTAGAGTTAAAATAAACTCTTCAAGAAAGCTTTTTCATTTATCAAAATCTCTTTGAAACGTAGGTATCGAAAATGAGGGGAGGAACCTATTATAAGGAAACGACTGATATGACCATTATTATTAAGATTAAATAAAACTGTAAGGTGTTTTTTCTTTTTCAGGTGAAAAATGAAACATGTCTGTTAGTCGTTTGGATTAGAAGTAGTACTGGAAATGTAAAAACTTAAATGAGGGCTTGTAGTTCGAGATTCATAGTTACAGTGTCAGGCTAGATAGCCGGTAGGTCGATAGACAAGACATCATAAGCTACGTCAATTACGACGTTAGATTACATGATAATTACTTATCAAAGAGAAGGAACAGAAGACTTTATAGCCCTTCTATTATATAGCTATCGCCTGTCTTAGATACAACGGATGAAAAAAGAAAACACAAAAACAGACAGTGTTTTGGTTGGCTTCAAAGAAGTCTGGACGACTGAAGGTCGAACAGACACACACACACATTATATATATATAGCACACTTGGAATACAATGCAGGTAAGTTCCAATAGAGACGAACTCAAGAGAACTCAATGTTAAAATCATTTATTTAATTTAACAGAGTAATATATCAGACCCAAAATCTGACGAGCCGCGATAATAACATCAGGATGCGGTGAAATATGTATTACCCATTGTAATAATCTAAAATCCTTAATAAATTATATATATATATATATATATATATATATATATATATATATATATATATATATCTCTGTGTGTGCGTGTGTGAAGAGAGATATTTTTTTTCGAAGTTCAGTATGTAAATACTTCTGCAAAAGACCTAAAGAATGAAACAGTTTTTAAATTACCTACCGACTGTGAGACAAGCCGAAAATGGAAGAAAACAGAGAGAAACTTGAGCAGGCCGTCTCCTAAATTCGCCTATAATAATACAATAAAGGCTGTATAACAGGTGTAAATTAAGGACGTTTATGTTTTAACAAAAGTTGTTTGTTTTTCTCTTTTTATTTTGACAATGTGAGTAAAATAAGGTGAAATAAAGGATTATGCTAACCCTCTTCGCCCCCAGCAAAACAAGAAAGAAAAAAAAAATGTAAAAAATATAAATAATAATTTTGAGGGAAAATGATAAGAAAGTCAAACGTGTACCGTCCTTCGTTTTTGGCGAGAGAATTTTCCAGCGTTTGTAAACATTAATGTCTCCTTGTTTGATTTTGACTGACATACAACAGTTTTCAGTTTCCGGCTGAGGATCAAAACAGAGGTCAAAGGGGAAAAAGATCAAATGACATCAGATGAAGAGAGAACTGAGGAAAGACAAAGAAAATAAATAAAAAAAAAACACTTACAAAAAAAAACAGTTTAATTTCTTACTGCTTTGATCGACGAATTTTATTCAGCGTATTAATACAACGGGACCTTCACTTACTTTATGAGTATTACATTTGCCAGTTTTAGAGGTTTTCATATTGACAATATCTTCGTATTTAGACATTTCAAATGTCTTACTTAACTATCTAGATTTCTATTCAGATGGCTATATTTTTCTGAGGAATCCAGATAAAACTGTCAAAGATAAAAATGTCTTAGGTAATAAAAAAATGTAATAGGTAAAAAAAGCCACAAGAAAAAATTTCAGGCAAAAAAGAAACAGGACAAGTCTAATACCCAGCAGAAAAAAATTGACAAAACCTCAGTCTCTTATCCGAAATGTGAACAAAATCCCAGTATCATAAATAAATTGTAAATTCAAGGAACTTTTTATTCAAAATTGTAGTGTTAAATTAAGATTTTCTTCTCATAAGGTCGGATCTTATGGGATCCTAAGACTACCTAACTATTAAAAATGTCAAATATATGACTGTAGCATTGTTATAAAACCCTTTATAGAGTTGGATCAATTTACAGTGAATTTCTGTTGCAGAGTCGATCCATGAACTCGTAAAGTACCCGACAGAAATAGGTGACTTTATTACCAGATATTATAAATTAATTGTAACATTTTTCTTAGACAAAAACTGATATATCTTTCTATAACATTTTTCCTCTGACCACGGCTCTGAGATGCTGCATAAAAGTAGTAAGGCAATGTTCAATAAATTATTCTGAAAGATCATTCGCTACTGCTATGTATATTAATGCACTAGCAGTATAGTTCGGCGTTACTCAGGTGTAATGAAACTAATCCATGGACCTGGAGCTCAGACTTAAAACTAATCCATGGACCTGGAGCTCAGACTCAGCCTAAAGAATATTTGTGTGAAGTTTGGTGAGAATCGGATTAAAATTGTGAATTTGTATAAAAAACATACAGACAGATAAACAGACACACACACACACACACACACACACACACACACACACACACACACACACACACACACACACACATCTTGCCTTGTAGATATATATATTATTGATTTTCTGCACTATTGTAAGAACTGCAACCTTGAAACTTCTGAATCTCGTTTCTTATGTCTTTGTCTCTGAGTGTATCAAATTTGATTAAAATCGGACCACTCCTTCTATAACCCTATTTTTTCGATTATCGATTTTCGATATTTATCGGGGGTACCTCGACACAAAACCTAGCTAAGAACACTCGCAGACGCTGTGTAAATTTTCAAGAAAATCGGTCCAGCCGTTTCGGAGTCTATAGGTAACGGAAACACACACACACACACACACAGACACACACACAGAGACAAAGTTCCATTTATAAATACGTTTAGATATTTGAGCAGAAATTTTTCTTTTGAAAACGTTTCGTTAAAAACGACCGACAAGTAAGATTTTATTAATTTTTGATTTAATTTTTCCAGTATTCTTGTTTCCTTTTTGCTGGAAATAAGGAGTGCAAAAATGATTTATAATTTTTGACATTCCAAGCACTTTCTGCCACTTCATAGGTCATTTTGAACGATGTTGTTTTTCCGATGTTTTTATTATTTCCTCATGTTTGATTGTAATGCAATTTTTGTGTTTTCAATAACAAAATAAAGAAATAGATAGATAAACACAAAAATTACATTACAGTTTAACTCAACGCATTAAACGATAATACTAGTCCGATAGACAGTGAGATTCCTTCGACTTCACATTAGCAGAAAAGTGATCGTAAACCGGTCATTACATGGCAGAACTGCATCAATATTTAGTATGAGGTAAATAGAGTCCTCTGAAGTTCAGATATTCGTTGAGAACTTCTCGTCGCAGTTATGTATTTAAACGCAGTGAGTGTTAAAGAATATACGTTGTGCTGCAGTGGATATAGCCTTGGAAAAGGTATTAATATATCTCTTCTCTCTCCAGCTACTTGTCAAATAGCAGGAGAGATAGGATCTAAAGCCTTGAATGGCAACCAGTCTACCGAAGAAAATAATGGTACTCGACCGCGAGAAAATCTTTGGCCCAGAAAGTCATGTCTCTTTTGTGTATTAGTTATGGCACTTAACTGACTGACTGAGTGGCCAAACTGAAACCAGTCAGAATGTCAGTGAGATTCCTTTAGATGCACATTACTAGGTTCTTAAGTATATATATATATATATATATATATATATATATATATATATATATATATATTTTAATCGTATCACCCCGAGCAAGGCCGTAACGCCACTGATGTGCAGGGGATACGTAATAGTGAAAAGATTGGAAAAGAGAAAGCCGGAAACCACATCCTAAACAGGGAACAAGGGATGAGCCTCTCAACCTGTTCAATAGACGTGAGTGGAGTGTAAACCGGGCGATAGATAGATCTATCTACTCCAATTGAAAAAACAAACAAAAAAAACAAAAAAAACAAAAAAAAAAACAAAATGAGAAAATTGGAACAGAGAAAGCCGGAAACCACATCCTAAACAGGGATCAAGGGATGGGCCTCTTGACCTGTTCAATAGACGAGGGTGATGTATAAACTGGGCAATAGATAGATCTATCTACTCCAATTGAAAAAAAAAGTGAGAAGATTGGAAAAGAGAAAGCCGGAAACCACACCCTAAACAGGGAACAAGGGATGAGCCTCTTAACCTTTTCAACAGACGTGGGTGGAGTGTGAACCGGACGATAGATAGATCTATCTACTCCAATTGAAAAAAAAAAGACTTACTTTAAGAATATTCCAAACAAAACAGATTCCCAACTCGACACGAGGGTCTTTGAATTTTGGTCACACCAAGATGGCCAGAGAGAGACCCAAGATAGAAGCATGAAAGAAACAAACAAACTAGCAATACTCCAGTCAAGGAATTTCTGCTAAAATCAAAAATTAAAGAAAACCAATTAAACATGAAAGGCTTAAAATTTAAAATTAGGCAGAAAAAAAAGGACTTACTTTAAGAATATTTCAAACAAAACAGATTCCCAACTCGACACGAGGGTCTTTGAATTTTGGTTACACCAAGATGGCCAGTGAGAGACCCAAGATAGAAGCATGAGAGTCAAATTCCGGACGGCAGAGGGGAGGTAAGTAGACAGACTAATATACGGCTGACGAAAGAGAAAGAAAGAACAAACTATATATATATATGATGGTGCACATGTATATAACATCATTATTCAGGTGTTAATAAAACAGTGCCCAATGTATAAACATAAGTGTATTAATATATATGTATTACCAGCCTATCACGTTGAATACACCGGTTCTCACTCGATCACCGAAGTTAAGCAACGTTGAGCCTGGTCAGTACTTAGATGGGTGACTGCTTGGGGATACCGGATGCTGTAAGCGTTTAGTGACAGATGTGCGTTGTGGTGCAGTGGATATCGGCTTGGAAAGAGAAATCGGTGAGCCGAGTTAGAATTCCAGTTGAATACCCTGCATTTACTTACGCTCTGGTACCCTTGGGAAAGGTATTAATCCGTCCCTTCCCTCCAGTTATGCGTTAAATAACAGAGTAGGACTTGGGGACCCTGCCCTTAAAAACAAATCCAAATGAATCTTGATACTCGAAAAGAAAAATGTATTACTAGACACAAAACTTATATAAACAACAATTTATTGTTGAAAGAAAAATGTATTACCAGCAATAAATAAAGTTTAGTTGGAAATAAGTGACCCGCCGAGGTTTTATTTGCCATAAAAACAAAACAACCAACAGATAGGTGCTCGAAGATTTCGATGTGTGTTTACATGAGATGGAATTTGATGGAACTGTTGTGGGAAAGGTGCAATGTCAGTTTTGTGGTGATGTAGCCAATGTAATTGTTTACGGATTTGGATAGTTGAGGAACACAGTTCTTCAAAAGATATTTAAATTCGGAAACAGAACTGGTTCTCTGCAGTTTAGATTTTGCAGGTGAATTATAATTATTGATAATTTTAATATATATATATATATATATATATTGTGCTACTCACTGCCCTTCGAACAGAGAAAAGAAGAAATTAATTCTCTTTCTGTCTGCACAGGCCCTGTTTATATAGCATGATGTGTATAGCCCCAAGCACAAGTGGATAGTTTGCATATATATGGGCAGCAAACCTTCTTCAAACATACTTAATCAAATAAGGCAGACAAAGAAGACATATTTGATTTTCTTTTTAGCCTTTCCAGCATCTACACGTTTATCCGCTTACAGAAAATTTACATACTTTCAGTTGTCCCAAGCTGCTCTCAGCCACTTTTTTAGCCATTTTTAGCGCGGAGTTGTTTTTAGTGTTGTTTGTTTTTTCTCACGTTATTCACTGTTTTATTTGGTATTTTAATTTTGTGTTGTTTGAATATATATATATATATATATATATATATATATATATATATATATAGTCATCCGCAGACAGATCTGTAACACAGCTCATCAGTACGGTTAGACTCTGATTGCTTTTAACCCAGGATTGAAACCCGACCGAACTGGCGTCAGTCGGCGATTCTACCTCTGGGCTATGGGCGTTCGGTAGAAGAAGGCAGATTTTTAGCGCGTATATTATCATTATACACGCCCAATAGCAAGAGTGCTCTAATTCATTACTGAATGAGCGATGCGTACATGCCAGAGTATCTACTGTTTTTCAAAGTCTACCATTCGTCCAGAGTGCTCAATCAGGGTGTGAGAGCGTAAATAGTCATCCGCATATATATATATATATATATATATATATATATATATATAGTAACGTAAATTAATAAATATACATATGATGGTGCACATGTGTATAGCATTATTTTCGGGTGTTAATAAAACAGTGCCCAATGTATAAACATATTATCAGTTTGAAATATGTACCTGATGATTGCATAACGCATGAAACTCTGAGTCTTGCCATAGGCGTAGGATATGTATATATATATATATATATATATATATATATATATATATATATACCCCTTACATTTTAATTAATTTTGATTAAAATTTTGTTTTTAAGCGAGTTCCACCTTCCCTTCTTCAATTCATATTAATGTGTCCTGTCTATCATTTACAATTTTGCCAACGAGCACCTATCATGATGTGTTGGCCGAAACGGTCCTAAGGTCTTATATACATTATGACGCTCATTTTGTTTAATTTCATGTGTTTGTTTTGTCTGCGTGTACCAGTCTTTATATATATATATATATATATATATATATATATATTTCAAATAACAAACCACGACCTTATTTTGAACCGTCGGTTATAACTTAAAAATTCGTTAGCTGTTTAGCAATTAATTAATAAAAATCGCCTGACGAAACCGAAAGTGTCAATTTAAATCCCTAAAATGTCATTTAAATTCCTAAAATCTCTACTTGTTAAAGTTTCATTTCCTTCAAGCATGAATTGAGCACTTTCTAATACAACTCTACAACTCTTTACTGGCCTAAATTAAATCTAATTTAAATCTGACATATTACTGTGTAGTATATATATATATATATATATATATATATATATATATATATATATATATATATATATATATATAATCATTTCACCCCAAGCAAGGCAGTTTTACTGCAACTAGTGCGCAGGGGGGTTATATAGGTGGAAGATGATGAGAAAGAGGGACAGATTATAGTGGTTTCAGGATGTGGGTAAGAGAATGATTTGATTACTGGTGTAATGAGAGTGGAGTGGACGGAGAAAACAGCATGAGAGAAAGAATAGGAGTCAGTGAGATAGGAGATGCCTATTGACTTTACATTTAAATTCTTGGAGATTGTATTGTCGGGGAAGCTACGGAAGGGAATTCCACAGGCGGGAAGTGCGAGTAAAGAAGCTATTGGAGTAGAAGTTAATGCTTTACTAAGTATCGAGCACTCATAATAAATAAATCATTGCAAACAGTGGATTGTCAACTGATTAGTTTGTACTACTTCTAAGTTATATACACACACACACACACACACACACACACACACACACATACATATATATATATATCACAGCTCATCAATGTGGCTAGACACATCAACTTGCTTCTGGCCGGGATCGAAACTCGACCGATTTGGAGAAGGGAAAATTTAACGTGTTGTATAGAAGCACTGTATACACACGCCAGTCACCGAAAGAACTCAATTCATTTCTGAAGAGTCATGCATATAGCAGAAGTGGAAAGTGTTTTTAAAAATTTTCTTCTCCAGAGAGCTCAATCGTAATGAGAGCATAATATATATATATGTGTGTGTGTGTGTGTGTGTGTGTGTGTGTGTGTGTGTGTGTGTGTGTGTGTGTGTGTTGATTGAGGAAAATGTTTTATTCCTTTCTACCAACCTTTGGATGATGAAATTCTGCTTAATCAACAGTGACTCACATGAAGTCAATATTGCATCGACCATGTTTATACTGACATCTGCTTTAAGGTGTATTCGTAGCATTATCAAATGAGCACCACATCTAACGCAGTCAATGTACTTGTGAAGTCGGCCTCCGTCTAACCAACGTCCCGAAAATATCTTCGCGTCTTGCTTGACATTGTTGTCTTCGGCACCGCACCCGTCATTCCTCGACTATCTTTTCCTCTTGAAACAACGAAGTCCATATGTCTGGGACAACAGGAGTTTTTTTTTCCCCACCTTTTCTCCCCTCTTCCTTTCTTATTGAAAAACGTTCTGTCAGGGTGTAAGCGGATTTCACTGTGCTTGTCTGAATGTCTGTTTATTTAGCTATTTACCTTCGTTTAGCGTCGGTAAACACAAGGAATATCATTTCCATCAAACAATCTGGCTTGACCCGACCCCCGCCTAACTCAATAAATGACAGGGTCCCTGGTCGTTTACTTTAGCGAAATGCTTCATGCTCATGTCCAAGGTAATTTCCCTCTATTTCGTTTCCTTTCCTGTCTCTACTTGGATCGGTATCGACTGTCTCTGCTGATAATTATATATATATATATATATATATATATATATATATATATGGGAAAGCGTCTCTTTATGCGTACAACTACTTTACTATACATATATGTATATATATATATATATATATATATTACCGTGTGTATGTACATATATATATATATATGTATACACACGTATATATATATATATATATATATATATATATATATTACTCTTTATATTAGTTGTGTATTTATTTCTATTTTCCTTTCTTATCCGTATGTATCAACTCTGTTTCTCTTCTTCATATATATATATATATATATATATATATATATATAATCATTTCACCCCAAGCAAGGCATTCCACTGACACTATTGCGCTTGGGGCTACATAGGGGAAGGTAAATAGAAAGAGTGGTTAGATATAGGAAATGTCAGATGGGGGGTGATAGATAGATGGGTGGGTGGGAAGAGTGTTTGAAAGAATGGAAGCAAGTTAGTTTGTTAGAAGGTGTCTATTGACCTTACATTTAAACTCCTGGAGATTGTAGCCGTCGGGGAAGCAATCATGTGGAAGGGAATTCCATAGTCGGGAAGTGCGAGAAAAGAAATTGTTGGAGTCGAAGTTGCGGTTGCATTTTATCGGTTTCATTGTAAAAGGGTGGGATCTAGTTGCTAATTCGAACTAAGGAAGCACCAGTGAGCTAAGTTCATCGGAGTAGAAGCCGTGAAAGTATTTATAGAAGAGACACAGGGAAGCCACGTCGCGCCGGTGAGAGAGAGACTGCAGGCGGTCTGCTAAGTCGGTATCGATCACATTACAAACCCTCCGCTGTACCTTGTCAAGAAATCCAAGGAGAATAGCAGGGGCACCAGACCAGATATGTCAACAGTATTCAATGCACGGGCAGATGGTAGATTTATAAATGTGCAGGATAGATTCAGACGGAAAAAACTTCCGGGCCCTGCACAGAGAACCGACTTTCATAGCAGCGGATTTAGCAATGGATTCGATATAGTCATTCCACTTGAGGTCCGCTGAAAGAGAGAGACCAAGGAGGCGTAGTGTTTTACTCTCTGGGAGGCAAGCCTGGTCCATGCTAATAGGAGGTAGGTGCGTTTTTCTATGATGATTAATTGATAGTAGCTTCGTTTTAGAAGCATTAAAATTTACGAGCCATTTCTTACCCCATTCCACTACGGACTGGCGGTCCTTTCCAAGCTCGGCTGCAATGTTAGCTTTGTCGCCCACACCATATTTTTGATCGAGGCGAGAGTAAACTGTGGTGTCTTTGGCGTACATACCTACTTGGGATATTATGGTATCAGGGAGATCATTAATGTAGATCAGAAAGAGCGTAGGACCTAGGATAGAGCCTTGAGGGACACCCGCGTTCGTATGGTAGTTCTGGGAGGCATGTCCGTTTAATACCACTTTCAATGTATATATACATATATATATAATTAAATATGACCGGAAAGGAATTAACTTTTTGTTAATTTTTTTTTCCAGCATCCTTACTTTTTTTGTTTTGTAGGAGTAAGGGAATACAAAAATTTACATAATTTTCGGCCAATTCAATAACCATTTTTAAGGGCGTTTTTGTCTCTGGTGCTGTTGTTTTCTCTTCATGTTTTGATAAATACATTGTGATTTATTCATGCATTGATTTGAATAGGATAGTTCATTCTGAGCCTTTCTATGTTACGCGCGCCTGAAATTCACCTCAGTATCTTTCTACTTTGAAAAAAAATGACACTCCATTGCCACCATTAAATAATGTGAGGTTGATTGTAAGAGAAACATCATACAATAGAAACATTAATTAAAGTTGTAGAAGATTGCGAAGTTGTCTGGAGAAAGTGGCTGAAGCCAATGGCGATTTTATTGAATAACTTTACTCGTTCGTATTTCAAGATATTTTTGTGTAACATGGGTAATTATAAACGTTAAAATGAGACGTCAATGTTAATTTAATTTTTGCGTAATTTAGAAGAAAATTCATCCATTGCACCCTGTAAATATGTATATTTTCTGTGAGAATGCATGTATATTTTTGTCTATGACGCGAAGATAGATTTATCTAACCTTGACGAAATATGAATCTATTAAACTTGAATCGACCCTATATGTATCTATCTATCTATCTATCTATCTATCTATTGTGGACCCAGGATAGACCCAGAAAAAAACACTAACTCGGGTATTAATAAAACATATATGTTTAACGAGAGAACAAATATAAAGAGTGTTACACGTCAGTCGAACTGCCAAGTTTTAGACCTGGGTTACTCAACCCAACTCAACTCAACCCCGAGAGGCATAATCTCCCGGTATTCATAATAATAGAAAGAGTTCATTATTGTCCAAAAAGGGTAGGTCCTATCTATCTATCTATCTATCTATCTATCTATCTATCTATCTATCTATCTATCTATCTATCGGTATCATCCTAATATATATATATATATAAACTTATTTATAAATGAAACTTTGTCTCTGTGTGTGTGTGTGTCTGTGTGTGTGTGTCCGTTACCTATAGAACTCCGAAACGGCTGAACCGATTTTCTTGAAAGTTTAAACAGTTGTACCATATGCGTCTGCGAGTGTTCTTAGATAGGTTTTGTGTCGAGGTACCCTCGATAAATAGCAAAAATCGATAATCGAAAAAATAAAAAATGATTGGTCCGATTTTAATCAAATTTGATACACTCATAGACAAAGACACAAGAAACGATATTCAGAAGTTTCAAGGTTGCAGTTCTTACAATAGGGCAGAAAATCGATAATATATACATATATATAAAAGGTAAGATGTTTGTGTGTGTGTCTGTTTATCTGTCTGTATGCCTATTTTTTCAGCCCTTTTATTTTAGTTTTTGCTTTGGGTATGGCTCTAAGTAGGTATAATTGTTTTTCTTAGTCTCAGCCATGATACCATTTACTCAGAGGACTTATTTAGCCTTCAAAATTCAGTTTACGACGAAAAAACTTATTTGATATTGATACCAGGAAATCAAGATTTGACTTACATCCATTAATTTTTTTTTAGTCTACGGTTTTGCTTTAACTGGAAACAACTATTGCTTTTTAGTCTTTCGTGTCACCGTCCAAAGAGTCTGAGCTCCAGGACCATGGATTAGTTTTAAAGCTTTTATTACACCCGAGCAACGCCGGGCTATACTGCTAGTATGTATATATCTGAATTGGAGTAGATAGACTAAACTATCGCCCGGTTCACACTCCACCCACGTCTATTGAACAGGTGTAGAGGCTCATCCCTTGTTCCCTGTTTAGGATGTGGTTTCCGGCTTTCTCTCTTCTAATCTTTTCACTCTTACTTAGCCCCCTGCACATCAGTGGCGTTACCGCCTTGCTCGGGGTGATATGATTAATATATATATATATATATATATATATATATATATATATTTGTATATGGGATATATCTACATAAAAAAGCGATACCTATGGTTTAAATGTAACTTTTTCAAATGAAAAATCTTTCCTGAATCTTTTATTCTAGTTTTAAGTTCGAGCAAATAGATTCGATTTAGTATTTCTAATAATCAAAATACTTTCTTGCGTTTCAAAACTAAGTCAAATTCATAAGAATTACTTTTTTAATCGTTAAAATCACTAAACATCAGCCATATTTATCATTCGTTAACGACTGCGTGATTCTTCTTATTCAAAAAGTATTTTAAAAACAAAATATACTTTTACTTAAACTTAATTTGAGGAAGATTAACTAATTTAAAGTTTAATTAATCTTATTTTAAGAAAATATTACTTATTTAATATAGCAGAAAATATTTTTTAAACATGTAGCTGTTATTATGAGGTCTTGTGAACTTACCCAAGAATTTTATGCTTTGTAATTTTCTCTACGGAGGTACTGCTGTAAGAATTACTTGAATACAGCGTGAGTTTTACACATTTTTTTCGTTAGTCCGCCATTGGTTAGATAAAAGAAGGTTTCTGATCATAATTCATATGTCCTGTGAATGTGTATGGGTTTTTATAGTTAGGAATGATGGAGTGTTGGTCATTCCACGTGTTGTTCCAACAAGAGAAAGACGGGTATTCAATTTGCTTCTTTTTTTTTGTCTCGTCTTAGCTGAGGCGGAAGTGATGTGCGTCGTATCTGGAAAGACAAGTATTCAGTTTGTTGTTTTTTTTGTCTCGTCTTGGCCAAGGCGGAAGTGACGTACGGCGTTTCTAATTGACCGCTGGCTATTTCATAACTGACAGTTACACTTATAAATCCGTTGTTGTACGCTTGAGGATTACAGGATGCCTGCTGGAATAGCATTGTTCCGGTAGGGTCTCTTTGGGTGAACAAGTATGATGTTAAAACTCGAAACTTGTAAAAGCCTAACATCACTGATGAGGCGATCCTATGCACACGTAGGAGTGTATTCATGATAATCCCTAATCGTAAAAATTTGCAAAAATATGCTAAGAAATCTAATATTTTTATTGAAATAAGGCTTGTTGAGGAAATGTTAGAAAATTACTAATGCATTTTAGGTGTAGGGATAGGACAGTTTTATAATTTGCTTGAAGCAATGTGTATGTAAGATGTATGGGTAGGTATTTAAAGGTTATCACAATGCGTTTAGTAAAATAAAGGAAGTTAAGAGGTGTTGGCATTACCTATTTATTATTCATTAATATTTTGAGATCAGAATTTCATCTTTAGAAAGATAGGAGAGCTTGATTTCACGTCCGTTGGTGAACCGTGCCTTTAAGCGAATGGTCCTCTTTCGCTGCTACTGCTGTCGTTAATTGTAGTGAGTATGCGTGTGTGTGTGTACCTGTAAGTGTGTTAGTGCATGTATGTGTGTGTGTTTATGGTTTATATAAGTGTGAGCGATAGTAGGATTTGGCATATTCGTATCTTTGTTAAAGTGGTAGTGGACGCCGTTTTACGATTTCATGATATATCCATCTGCTATAATTTTTGGTTTAATATGTGCGCGTTAGTCAGCGTCAGGGTTTGACATTTTTGCATCTCTGTCAGAATGGTAGTAGGCGCCGTTTTATGACCAGATAGTCAATGCATTTTAAATTTACTATAGTTATTGCTCCTATTTTTCTTATTGTCATGTATTTTTTTCTTTTATAATCATTTCATCCCAAGCAAGGCAGGGCTGCCAGTGGCACGCAGGGAGTTACAGTGAGAGAAAAAAAAAGTACCGGTAATGTCAAAGAAAGATAAGCGATGGATAGATGAATTCAAGTAGAGAGAAGATGGAAATTGACGTTGCATTTAAACTTTTGGAAATTGTAGTTATCAGGGAATCAAGTAAACGAAAGGCAGTTCCACAAGCGGGAAGTGCGCGAAAAAACTGTTAGAGTAGAAAAGACAGTTACGTTTAACTATTTTGACGGTAAAAGGGTGGGACTTAGATGCCAATCTTGTAGCACGCGTAAATACATGTAGTCGTGGGAGCAGGAACAAAAGCTCGTCAGAGAAGTTGCCATAAAAGTACCTGTAGAAAAGAAGAAGGGAACCCACATCACGTCGGTGAGAAAGCGACTGAAGGCGGGTTGCGAAGTCAGGATCGTCAGAGAAGTTGATCCTCCTCAAGATGAATAGAAGGAGCACCCGACCAGATTTGGCAACAGTATTCAATACACGGATGAATGCCTTCAGCGTGTTTATAAACACACAAAAATATTCATTTGTTTTTAATACTAAAGGACGATGAATTGTAGTAAGCGTCTCTATTTATGATTAGCAAATATAGTTTTTACTTAATGACAATACCACCTAAACGCTACAAATTAATACAGAATTTTAAAAGATTTAAAATTTTATGAAATATTATAATTAAAAAACAAAAAAGACGAAAAGAATTATTGCAAAATTTCATAATTAATCTAATTTTTTTCTGAAGACAATAGCGTTCATGAAATATCTGATGAATAAAAGTAATTAAAAACTTTTGTAATTATATAATGTCTAACTTTATTGGATGCAGAACTGATTTTCCATAACTAAGGATCTTGGTCCACTTACACCTCCCACCCCCCAAAAATATTTGTTGATTTCAATCCTCCAAAGTCTTCTGATTATCACTAATATGAATATTAAGCCCTACAAAAAAAATGAATTTCTCTAAAATTCATAAAATTAACAAAGTTGGTGTGGGAGGGAAACTGATAGAAAAATGTCTTTTCTCAAAAGACACAATTCTAAAATAATTTCATTCATTTTTAAGTTCTGTAAGTTTCATTAAAATTCCACAATTAATTGATTTTTGTAAGAATCTGTCGCAAGAATTTCCTATACTAACTTATGCTTTTCTGCTGACGTAAGTATATTTTAGCCGAAATTTTGAAGGCTCTAAAAAAGATTAAAAATATAATTTAATAATAAAAAATCCCCTGGTCTTTCCTTTTAATAATAATATTTGACGATAAACTTATTAATTTCGAGCAACTTTTCATCATATATGCTCCCATTTCAGTGAATGTTTGGAGGTGTCAATTCATAGGCCTCGACCCGACTGATTCGAACTCTGCCCGAAGACAGATAACCTGTCTATTTTTCCCCAGACGAGACTGCCTGTAGGCAAAGCGAGTTCGACAATCTCAAGTTGGCGCGGAACTCTGGATGCTTACCCAAAATCCTCTACATTGAGGCAGGATGTGGCACAAGGTCAGTTTTTTCACGTGGTACTACTCAAGCGCGTACGCTCGGGATAAAAATTCCCCAGATTCTGCAACTGCATGATCGAGTTCTTGTTTACTTTTCCACGTATGAGACTCTGAACGTAGACAGCCTCTACTGAGTTCATCTCTGCCAAAAGGCAGAGAGTCTGACAAGCTTGTGCAGAATTCTTGATATTTGTCCTGAGACCCGCCACTGAGACAGGATGGAACACAAGGTCGGGCTTTACGTGGTAGGCCAGAGCGTGGACATTCGGCCTAAGGGTCAAAATTTCCCCAGTCCCTGCAGGATCAGGTACTAAGCTGGTCTATTCTTTTCAAGACGAGTTTCTGTCCGTAGACAGAGCCTCGACTGAGTCGAACACAACCTGAAGCTTGTCTGTCTTCGCTGAGTGTCAGTCCGTTGACCGAAACCCGACTGAGTCGTTTTCCGCTCGCAAACAGAGAGTTTGAATAGAACACTGATTATTTACCCGAGCCTCCCCACAAAAGGCAGGATGTGACACAAGTTCTGTTTTTAATGTGGGACATCTCGAGCACATTTATGCTCGAGTAAAATTTCCTCATAAACACCCGCATTAGCGGGAAATGTCTTGTCTACTTTTTCCCGGACTAGACTTTACCCTTCAGCCCAGCCTCATCTGGGTTTCTCTCCGCAGAGAGTTTGTCAAGGCTGAGTTTTATGTGGTTAACCCGAGGGTGGACACTCGGGCCAAGGGTTAAAATTTGCTCAGCCCCCGTATACCCGGTATTAGGCACTAAACCGATCTATTCTTTTCACCAGAGTCTCTGACAATAGACAGAACCTTAACTGTCGAACTCTATCCGAATGCAGATAGCTTGTCTGAAACAAGGATTATTATTATTTTTATTTCTACGTTGGTTGGTATACGCATTCTTTTTATTCAAATTGTTCCGTATCGAATCTCATTTAGGATTCTCCATCATCCGTTCGATATTTCTTGTAGTGTTGGTTTTTCATTCTGTTCCTGTTTCGTTGAGATTCTAGTACATATTTCTGCATCTTTTTTGCCGTTAACCCTTGAACGAAAATCCATCTTTTACACATATCCGTAGTCAGCCAGAATAATTTTAATTTTTGCACTCCTCGTTAACGTTTCCCGAATGTGACAAAAGAGACTTTTTTGTCAAATTCATACACTTCCAGGGTGTATTAAATAACGAGCTTTACACAGTAAAGAAGTTAGAATATTTACCGTTTCTTCAAAGCAAATTTCTCCTGTTTTTTTCCAGTAGTACAAAATTACAGTATTTTCAGGTTCTGCTGACACAGACTTTCAATCTTTCGTCTTTTCAATCGCTACATTTTTTGTAGATTTACTTGCATCCTCCAAAATAAAAGATGATTTCATCATCTGAATTGTATGAGAATCCGGCTATGACATTTGCTACCGCATCATGACTGAATGATGTTGGAGAATTTTCTGTTATTATGTCAACGAACTTTTGTTGTTGCTTCTGGAGATCCAGCAAATGGTGATGTTGCTTTTGTTGCTGCTCTTATATTCTTGACACTTAAACTAATAATCTTTGCATATTTAAGAATACCTGCTTTTTTTTCTTTACACAGGGCAAAGATAAGAAATTGCACCAACGGGATTCTAATTCCTTGTGGTCACTGTTTTTATGTACGCCGCATCAAAAAGCATATTTTTTTTTACTTCTATATATAAGTTTTAATTCCTAGTCGCCACTGTTTTAACTCGCTACTAAAGGTTATGTCTCGACTGACTTCAACGGTACTTCAACGAACGCTCTATCAGAACTGTTTCGGAACTCTGGCTATTTACCCAAGTCCTCCGCACATAGATGGAATGTAACACAAGTTCAGGTTTAACGTGGAGTTTAACGTGGAGCCTGTAAACTCGGGCAAACATTTCCCATATTGGATTGTCTATTTTTCCCAGTCAATTCTCTGCCTGCAGATATGGAACCGACTGAGTCGCTCTCTACTCGAAGACAGAGAGCTTGACAAAAGTGATTTCGAGCGGAACTCTGGGTATTTACCCGAGACTTCCAACAAAGGTGGTATGTAGCACAAGGGTTTTCCGTTGGGAATTCCGAGCGCGTATGCTCGTGCAAAAATTCTCCAGGCCCTGCGTAAACGGGATCTATTCTTGTTTGTTTACTGTCCTTCAGCATAGCTTCGTCTGGGTTACTCTCTGCTCAAAGGGAGAGAGTCTGACAATGTTGAGTTCGAGTGGAACCCTGTATATTTACCCGAGCCCTCCCCACAAAAAAGGGATGCGATACAAGGTCGGGTTTTTACGTACGACATTCCAACCGCGTATGCACGGACAAAAATTCCCCGGAGACCCAGAATAAGTGAGGTTGGATCTCGTCTACCATTTCCTAGATGTGAACCTGCCTTTCAGAATTTATTATTTCTGGCAAATCTTGCTCCTGCGTAGAATCTAATGATCATTCCAGATTTTATTTTGTTGTTATAGTGGGAATAGAAGTGTATTAGGTCATTTTTTATTAGTTCATTTTCGGTGGATGCTGTATTTTAGGCTGCCGTCAACTCAGTTTAATATGATGTCTAAGGAAGTTATAGAGTTGTTTTCTTCCATTTTGCATTTCAATTAAATTGCATGTTAGACTTAGTTTGTTTTATCTACAAGATCCGATAGGCCCGTATCACAGGGATGTATTAATAGGGTATCGTAAGTATGTCGGACGTAAGTGGATTATCTCGGTAAAATATTTTGAAAAGAACCAAATTCAGAAAATTTTAACATGATACATGTTATAACGCCAGGCAGTCATATTGGTAATCTGTTTTATTATTTTAAAAATTTTATTACATGTGAAATAGAATTGATCGCTGATGAAACGGTAGTTTTTTTTTTTCATTTTAGCTAGTGGCAGGGAGTGGTTTATCTTGAACTGTGTTAGATGCTTTTCTAAGAGATTTAAGCATTTTTCAACCGGGACATTAGTGTAAATTAAAAACAAAAAACAGGCATAGGCAAAATTAAAAATATCAAACAGCAACAACGTACCAATTAGATCATATATATATATATATATATATATATATATATATATATATATATATATTCTAAACAGATACTGTTAAATATAAGAGACAATTAATGTCTTTTATGTTTAATCATGAGTCGTTCTAAACATCGTATTTTGGCTTTAATTTCAGGTAAAAATAAAGACAAAAATTCTTCAACAATTTTGGATATTTTTTTTATTAAGTAGGTTCTAAGTTTTCGGCTCACATGAGCTATCTTCAGAGAGGTTACAGGGACGTTAACATAAAAACATCCACCCTCAAAGATGATTTTATGAGTGAGGATTATTGTCTTGTTAAGATACAAAAAATATAAAATCTGTCTAATATAATATCATGTAAGTAATATTAGACAGATTTTAGTCAACAATACAATAATACCTTCAGATATTGGAGGCCATCTGCATTAAACCAAAACAACCCACACTTAATAAAATCACGTTTAAATCTGGTCATAACACATTACATTGCATTTAAATATATGGTTCTGTTAACATTTCGAGCTCTCGCGCGAGGTGACGTCATAGAACCGCATTACAAATTTACGAACTGCGTTTGCTATTTGGTAACTGCTATCGTTGCTTAGCAAAGTTTTATGTCAACACAAGATAAAATCATAATAGACATCCATTGTCTTTTATATTTAACAGTATATGTTAATTATCTGCTGTCTTGATTCAATATATATATATATATATATATATATATATATAATCATTTCACCCCAAGCAATGCAGTTTTACTGTCACTGTTGCGCAGGTGATTACATAAGGGAAAGTGATGAGAAAGAGGGGTAGGTTATAGGGAGTTTCAGGAGATGGGTAATAGAAGGATGAGAATACAGGTGCGATGGGGGGGGTGGAGTGGATGGAAAAAAGACCATTAGAGAAAGGATGCGAGTTAGTGAGATAGGAGATGACTGTTGACCTTACATTTAAATACCTGAAGATTGTAGCTGCCGGGGAAGCAAGTATACGGAAGGGAATTCCACAGGTGGGAAGTGCGAGAAAAGAAGCTATTAGAGTAGAAATTGCTTAACATTTTATCGGTTTCACTGTAAAATGGTGGGACCTAGTTACTAGTCTAGTAGCTCGTGTAAATTCATACATAGGGGGCACCAGTGATCTAAGTTCATCGGAGCAGAAGCCGTGAAAGTTTTTGTAGAAGAGGCACAGGGAAGCCACATTACGCCGGTGAGAGAACAACTGCAGCCAAGCTGCCAAGTTGGTACTATTATATATATATATATATAATAGAATGAAATATACTTTCAAGTGTTAAAATATATTAATATCAAGGACAGAGCGTATGTTAATATAAAATTGGTCATTGAAGGTCCAGCGGCTATTGTCTGTTTCATTCTCATACTCAATCGTTTGGCTATGGTTTGACGATTACTTATAAGTATAAAAATACTCAACTGATGCCGTTTTTTTTTATTTAGTACAGTGTTTTGGTTTGTGATACTGTCTTGCGATATCACAAATTTTGATTAAACATGGTCCTCGTTGAAACCTACAGGTTTCATTCGCTCAAAGCTATTTTTACCCATTGAGCTTAGGAAGTGGTAATATATAGAGATGACAGTTTGGATACTTCTGAACGAAGATGGAATCATATATGACATCTATATGAAAGTTTCGATTAGAGTAGGCTATTTAATAACATGTTGAGTCTGAAGCCCTGTAGAAAGATGAATAGAGGAATAAAAACGCCATCAATAGTGATCATTCCAAACACCATGATGTTGACTGGATATATTATCCAACTCTTTCCGAATGCTTTGCGTTGTCTTCGTATTGACATCTAAACACTCTGAAATGTCCGTATTGGATCTTCCACCGCTAATGTCAAGCTGTAGAGCATGACGTTTTCAAAGTCAACTGCGTGCTCTTTTCCCTACAGACGGTGCCCAACTGACCTTACTATATTATGCAGTCGACAAAATCAAAAGCAAACAACAGAATTAAGAATATATGGTGAAAATTTTCCCGTCGCCGTAAAGTTGTTTCTCTGTGCCTTTTCTAAAAATACTTTCATAGCAATTGTTCGGATGAGCGCTTCATTATGTTATCTAGACTATGAATTTAGGTACAGTACTAGATTAGTTGAATTCATTGCAATCACTTAAGTGCAAAAACTGTTGAGAAAGGTATTAATCCATCTCTTCTTCCTTCCGCTATGGAAGAAAGATTGGGTCCTATAGTGTTGGTTGGTAACCAGTGTACCGCAGAAAGTAATGGCAACCTCTTACGGAAAAATCTTCTGCCCAGTCAGTCATGTCTCTTTCGAGACATGATCGCCCAACTGTGTATCGCGTATGGCACTATGCTATCAGTTTTTTTTATTGCATTTAGCAGTTGTGGAACACTTTCCTGGCTCCATATTTTCCATTCAACTTTGATCTTCAAAAATTAAAATGCAATGTCAGTCTTCCTGAAAACTCTTCTGTTGCTTTCGCACCTAAAGACTGTTTCTGTTTTCTAATCCTTTCACACCCAGTAACCCATTCTGTTTTTACTGTCTTGCATGAGGTGGATTCGATTTAAAAACTCCAGCTATGGATCCATGCTTACGGATATCTCATCTCAGAGAAATTGGGTGAGAAATAACAGAGCAGTACCAAAGAAAATCTTTACGAGATATTCATAGACATGTTCAGCGGAACAAAAGGCAATCTACTCTCCTAAACTTTAGATTAAATATAGGATGTAGTTCAAAGTTACCCTGAAGTTTTCTTTTAATAATTTCACTCTAACGAAGTCGATAATGCCACTTGCGTCTTACAAGGGGTTACTGGGGGTGAAAGAAAATTTTGGAAAGACTTTTGGAGCAGGAGTCAAAAAATCCATCGTAAACTGGAAAATATAAACTAAACAAAACAAAACAGAACAGAAGTGTAAACATAGCGATTGGTAAAGTTATCTACTCCTATTGAGTTTACCTAGATCGACAAATATCTGATGAAGGCTGTGGGGGGGGGGCAGCCGAAACCTTGTGATAAAAACAACATAGCTGAGGGCAGCCTGTAAACAATATAAATATTGTAAAATAATTATTCCAAATATTGGCTTTGAACTGGAATTTGTACTAATTCCAGAAGGTCGCAGTTATCTGACTCATGAGACAGACCGTTTTCATTTTGTTATCGCAGACTGTTTCCCTCATACTTTTGTTTTCCTATTTGCCATGAATGACTATTGATCTTGTCAACTGGTTGTACATGACTCCTCGCTTTCTACCAAATTGATTCAATTAACAGTTGCTAGAACTTGGCTTCATTGGAAAGTCCAGTACAAGTAAATTTTCAATTGATTTTTCCTATTGCTCAAGTTAACCCAGCTAATTTGAAATGTAGCGTAAAATGGCGAAATTGGCGAAATTCGAAATTTAGTAACGTTGGGCTTTTCAAAGCCGAAGTAGCAACATTGGCTGACATTTTTTTTTTTTTTGCTGTTTGCTTTTTCTTATTTATATATTTCTTTTTCTTCTGCCTTCCTTATTTAATTTTGTCGTTATTCTTTTTTTTCTGTTTTAATGCATGTTTTACATTCTTTTTTCTTTCTTTCAATTCTTCTTTCAATTCTTCACATTTCTTTCATTCTTTTTTCTACTCTTCAAATTTTTTACTTTCATTATTTTTACATTTCAAATTTCTTTCTTTGTCAGTCTGTCAGTTAAGTGCCATACGTGATACTCGCTTTGGACGTTCATGTCTCGAAAGAGACATGACTGACTGGGCAGAAGGTTGCCATTGCTTTCTTTGTACATTCCCAATTTCTGTTTTTTTCACTTTAAGTTGATTTCATATTCTCTTTTAAGATTTCAAATTTCTTTCTTTCTGTTTCTTACACTTCACGTTTCTTGCTTTCTTTATTCTACATTTCAAATTTCTTTCTTTTTCTTTCTACACTTCAAATTTCTTTTTTCTTCACTTCAACTTTCTATTATGCTTTCTTTCTACATTTTAAGTTATTTTTCTTTCTTTCTATATTTCTTTCTTTCTTTCGTCACTTCACATTTCTTTCTTTTTATACTTCACATTTCTTTCTTTGTTTTACTACTTTTTCTTTCTTTCTTTTTCTTTGTGGTGGATTTGAATGTAATATTTCATTGTTTCGATTTCCTTTTTATGTTTCGTTATTCATTTCTTGTTTTTTCGTTTTTTTTTCTGTTGATTTCTGATCTTTACATCTCAAATGTTGTCTCTTGTTTCTCTTCTGTGTTTTACTATTTCTTTAAATCTTTATTTCCTTTTTACTTTCATTTTCCTATTTGTTTACTTTTTCTTCTTTTTCTCTTATTCTTTTTTTTTTTGTAATATTTTCATTTATTTGCTTTTTTCTCTATTCTTTATTTGGTTGCCCTTCTATGTTTTCATTCTGTTTTATTCTGGTTTCCTTCCTTCCTTCCTTCCTTCCTTCCTTTCTTTCTTTCTTTCTTTCTTTCTTTCTTTCTTTCTTTCTTTCTATTTCTCCATTTTTCTTCTTCATTGTTTCCTTCCGCTAGCTATTTCTTTCTTTTTCTTCTTGTTGACTTTCTCTTTCTCCATCACTTCTTTCTTTCTTTCTTTCTTTCTTTCTTTCTTTCTTTCTTCATATTTCTCCATTTTTCTTCTTCATTGTTTCCTTCCGTTATCTATTTCTTTCGTTTTCTTCTTGTTGACTTTCTCTTTCTTTCTTTCTTTCTTTCTTTCTTTCTTTCTTTCTTTCTTTCAAATAACATTAACAGTGTCACTTTTTCTCGTGATAGCCGCCAAGCAAATTTTCTTCGTTTTTTAATCGAATTTAACATTTTTCTTAATTTATTTCTTCTTAATATCCTTCTTCAATGAAACGTTTCAATTTTTTACTTTTTTACTTCGTCTTTCAATTTTTCTTGTGTCTTCTCCATTTTCTTAACATATTCTTTTCCGTTTTTTTTTTTCCAATTCACATAAAAACATTTTTTTTTACTGAAATTGTCCGCCTCATCCTTTAAAGGGACGCCTCCTCCTCCTGTTCACGTTATTTCCCACTCAGTCTCTCGTGTTCCTATTTCTTTTTCCTTTCTAACATGCTTATTATTTTTTCTATTATCCTCTACCTTTACATTTTTGTTTTTTTAAATATCTAATTTTTTTAATGGTTGAACCTAATTTTTTTCTTTTTCTTTCCCCCCTTATTATCGCCGGCCATAAACTGTAATCGAAGCAGAAAAATGCATTCTGCCTAAGCTTATTCTATTTTCAACTTCTATTCACTCACATAATTGCTTCTGTTGGTGTTCCAGCCGATTTCAATCCCTCCACGTTTAACATCGACTTTTTTTTTCTCTGCAAGAATATGTTTTGTTAGAACACACACTGGGATAATTACACCTCTGGGGAATTTGCAGCCGTTTACTCGGTGGCACTCACCGGCCCCTAGATCTTCAGGTACTCAATGTTATGGTTAATACTCAAACAAATATAGACTACGAAGTGAACAATCACTTTGGGGTAAAGGCGGCCGATTTCTGCAATTAAAATATAAAGGGAGGCTACTCACACTGGTGAGTACGCTTCTGTTCCTTATTAGAACTCTCTGTCTATGCCCGTCTGTCTCTCTCTTTAGACACACACACACACACACACATGTATGAAGTGTGTGCATAATTTTACAGTGTTTTTTAAAACTTCGAAGTTTAATGCACAGTTGAAAATCCTCTTTTAAGCTGGGAGTTTTTACATATACTTTACTAACATGCATACACACACATATATATACATGAATATGACGAAGATCAACGAAACTTGGTTATAAACAACCGAAAATTTGAAATGATTTGTTTGAACATTATTTTTTATCGATACTCGTATTTAAGTAGATATTCTGTTTTTAATTAAACAGTATTATATATTTATATCCACCGGCCTAAATATTTACGATAAATTTTTATTACGAAAATGTGTGTCCTTCGGCAGGATTCGAACCTGCGACTCCTATCCGCATATAGGAAGCTACCATTTGATCTGGCACGTCTTAGACCTCTCGACCACGAATGACCATTAGTCTAAACAAAGTTTTAATCAAGTCTATATAACACAATTTTCGATTTATCGCAATAAACACATCTGCTCTGAAATGTATCGTAATGTCAACAAATGTAAACATAGTACGGAGATTAACGAAGATCAACGAAACATGGTTATAATCAACCGACAATTTGATATAAATATATAATACTGTTTAATTAAAAACAGAATATCTACTTAAATACAAGTATCGATAAAAAATAATGTTCAAACAAATCATTTCATACATGAATATCTATCTATCTATCTATCTATCTATCTATCTATCTATCCACACACACACACACACACACACACACACACACACACATATATATATATATATATATATATATACATACATACATACATACATACATATATATATATATATATATATATATGCATGAATGCTTACATACACATATACTAATGAAAGCAACAGACATTTTATCTGGATTCATTTTACTGATCGAATATTTAAAATTACAAATAATCCTTTTCAGAGATTTTAGCTCTCTGGTGTCCCATATGTATGAATTTACTCGACCTACTAGACGAGCAACTTTGAAGGTGAAACCAATAAAATATAACCGCATTTTTTACTCTAGCGGCCTCTTTTCTTGAACTCCCCGCCTGTGGAATTCCCTTCCGTATACTCCCTTTCCCAACGGCTATAATCTCCAAGAATTCAAATGTAAGGTCAACAGTCATCTCCTCTCTCACTGACTCGCATCCTTTCTCTCATGCACTTTTCTCCGTCTACTCGACTCTTTTCACACCCTTCTCTTACCCTCTTCCTGACGCCCCCAATAGCCCGTCCCCTTTTCTCATCCATTCCTCCTGTGTAACCCTCTGCGCATCAGTGGCAGTAAAACTGCTTTGCTTCGGGTGAAATGCTTAAAAAAATACCGTCAAAAATTTCATTTAAAAAAAAAATATGATACACGTTTTCGACTTTCTTAAGTCATCATCAGGGTTGGTAAAGACAATGGGGAGTTTCGAAGAACTAGTGAATGTTGGGACGTAGGCAAAGAGTACTGTAATAGCTTTGCCTCCTTCCACTTCCTTTACCCCTGTGTTGTGAATTATCCGGTATTCGCTGTTTTACGGCCATATCGTGTTGAAACACAGGTTCTTCTATGATCATCGAAATTAAACAACGGTGCTGTAGACTTCAATGTATAGGTGGCGTATTGTATAACGGCTCGAAATCGGAAATCGGAAACCCGAATTGCAATTTCAGTTGAGTTCATTATGCGCAAATGTCTTTTAAAAAAGTATGAATCTACCGCTTCTGTCCATCAGCTATGGGTTAATTAGTATAATTTGTATCAGTAAATCATTATTATCTCAAAAAATTACAATCTAAAAATATTTTCTTGCTTTAAATGATCTACAAAAGGTTGATAAGTCGTATAAAACGAATAAACCAATTTTACAACACTAATTTAACTTAGATGACGTAAAATGTCGCTATATATATATTAGGATCATTCTTAAGTAATTTCCCGTTTTTGAGAACAATTCTAATAACGAATGTTAATTAACTGTTCTTCATGTATATCATAACAGCTGATGAAGAATGATTCGCATACAACAATGTTGAACACAAAATGTAGTAAATTGACAAACAGACATTTTCACAAACGAACCAAACAGCTCTATTGAAGAAAAGTTATATTGTGGTGTTTTGGAGTTGTCGGGGTATTTATTCACTTTGATTGCTTAAAATGCATTGAATAATCAAATATAAATTTATATGACCAGCAGCTGCAACATGTCCATAAAGTTTGGTCAAAAATTGTATCTACGCTCATAAATAAGAAAACCAATTTTCGCCTCCATGAAAACAAAAAGACCGCATGGATCAAGAATAGACGAAGAAATATTTTCTAAACTCAGTTAGCTAATATCTGGCATATTCACCCGATCATGTGCAGACAGATTACATTCTATTTACATTATTTACATTATTCAAACTGTTCTCCTAATTTTTATTGCCATATTCACGACGTTTCGGCCATTGTTATTTCCGACCTTCTTCAGAGGATAAAAACGTTTGTTAGATCCAGTGACTTGACCCAAAAAGTTGTGAGTTCAGTACCTGGCTACAGCAGTGGTGAACAAAATATTAGAGAGTTTAGTTAAAAAGAGATAACTAAGATATCCAGACGTGGCATGATTCATGGAACAAGAACAGTATAGCACAGAAATAAAGGATTTGGTTAAAATTCCAATCATTTGAAGAGTTCGCAGCGTACAACAGCAAAAACGTCGTGAATATGGCAATAAAGAAATAATTACAATATCTCATCTCAGAAGTATAAAATGATTAGACCAGAAAAAAGCCCCAACTGTCAATCACACATATATATAACATAAACACACACACACACACACACACAAGATAGATGTCTTTAACATAACTTGTTTAAATGAAAAGCTATATGAAAATATACAAAACATCACGAACTTTGTTTATGTTATAGTGGTGTTTTGTCTAATTGAACATTCCAAAAATTGGGCCGACACCTGAACGACCTTAGAAAACTCATATTCAACTTGAATAATATTCACCAATACATGACGAAATGTGTCCAGTATCCCAGTACCTGATTTGTTGATATTTAAATAACATTTCAAGTAGGCGCGTTGCTTGAATTTGTCAGCAATTGTAAAGATCGCAAAGCCGTTCCAACAGAAGCTGAAAAAACGTAGTATAATAATTCAGCAAAAGTAGGTAGCACGAAAACTATTGACTAACTAACTCGGCAGACTAAGCGTTCGAATTTCCACTGAAAAATAGAATCTCACTGCGCTGTTCACAATTTGGGAAATTTCCATTACAAAATCGTACATAGTTTTATAGTAAGTATATTCTTACGGAAATTAAAACAATGTAAAATTAAAAAATTCCCGTTAATTATTATGACCAATATGAACCTTATATTATTGTTAAATCCGATGTGCATGAGCAGTTTTTGGGAATCGACACCTTCTCTAGGGTAAAACATCGTTTGTTAAGACACCATCTGAATCAGTTGATCGTTTGCTTGCTTAATTTTTGGCCCATTATCGTTGATACCATGTTCGACCTATTTTAGCTTCAGGACGTAAGCAATCGGCTTTCTTTTCTTTATTAACGTGATTTATTCTGAAAATAAGGGAGGAATTTCGTGTTTGTTTATGATAGATAGATAAAGAAAACATAGATAGATATAGATAGATAGATAGATAGATAGATAGATAGATAGATAAAGATAGATAGATAAAGATAGAAAATAGATAAAGAAAATACAGAAATAGATAAAGATAGATAGATAGATAGATAGATAGATAGATAGATAGATAGATAAAGAAAACAGAGATAGATAGATAAATAGATAGATAGATAAAGAAAACAGAGATAGATAGATAGATAGATAGATAAAGAAAACAGAGATAGATAGATAGATAGATAGATAGATAGATAGATAGATAGAAGAAAATAGATAGATAGATAGATAGATAGATAGATAAAGAAAACAGAGATAGATAGATAGATAGATAGATAGATAGATAGATAGATAGATAAAGAAAACAGAGATAGATAGATAGATAGATTGATAGATAAAGAAAAGATAGATAGATAGATAGATAGATAGATAGATAGATAGATAGATAGATAAAGAAAACAGAGATAGATAGATAGATAGATAGATAGATAGATAGATAAAGAAAACAGAGATAGATAGATAGATAGATAGATGGATAGATAGATAGATAGATAGATAGATAGATAGATAGATAGATAGATAGATAGATAAACAAAGACATTTTTAAACAATGCCATAATTTCTCTCGATTTGTTGTTCTTAACAGATTTTTTCTCTTTATTGTTGACGAATGACCATGACTTCTCAGGAAAAATAACGGAATTATTTCTTATTAAAAAAAGTAATTTCACTCCAAGTAAGGCAATAAGTTCCCTAGGACGCAAGAAGAGAGGTAAGACAATAAAAGGATAATAATTAAGAACGCAGAAGACAACGATTGATATTGCATTTAAATATTTGAAAATAAAAGTTGACTAGAAAGCAGGAAGCCGGAAGAGGTTTCCACAAGCAAGTACTACGATAAAAGAAAATATTAGCATAGTACTTAAGTTTTCATCTTTCCATTTCAACTATAAAAAGATGAGACCTTGCCGCCAATCTATTGTAACGTTAAATAATATGGATATAAAATGGGGCATCAATTCTACATTACAATCACTATATAAACTGGTCCCTCACTTTATGATCACATTCATCCTTCCCTTACCCACTTCCTGACACTCCCTAAACCTGTCACTCTTTCTCGTAAATTTCCTTCTATGTAACCCCTTGCGCACCAGTGGCAATAAGCTGCATTACTTGGGGCGATATGATTATGAAAAAAAAAAAAATTACGACTGTAAAAAAAAAAAAAAAAGTGACTGTAGCCGAGGTACCTGGTCAGGACCAATGACATTGTTGACATGTAATCCATCTGAACAATTACCATGAAAGTATTTATAGAAAAAGCACGTTCTCCAAGATTTTCAATTCAGAATAGTCCTTCTCATACACTGGTTGCCAACCTAGGTTAATGAGCCTTGTTTAGCTTTGTAATTTTACTCATAATTGGAGGGAAAAGATATAAGTTGAACGCAATTAAAATATGAACTCTCCTCGAAGATTCGACTTCCAGCGTCGTTGCACTACTTGGACGTATCCTTCATATTTATGTGCCGTGTCCTTTCAGTACGTTGACGATCATGGACCTCCACTTACCCCTCTCCCTTGTCGCTCTTAACACTTTTCCTCTTGTCATCACTCTAAATTCCTGCTTCACCATCCACTTGCTCAAACCCATCAAGGATGTCACGCATTGCTCTACCCTATCTCTCGTTCCCTCTGTTCGTCCCGTGAGTGTTAGATTCTCCAAGCCTTCCCTCCACATTACGTCTTCAACTGTTTTTCCTCATGTTAAGTATGAGTTTTCTTTTCGCTTTCATCCTCTCCAAATCCTTGTTGTTACTCACATGTTCGGTCCATGGTATCCTCAACAAATTTTCTGTAGATGGTTGACCAAAATATGCAAAGCAAAGACAAGCTGATCAGAAGAAAGTTTACAGCGGCATTCTTCTCGGATTTTGACGGTATTTTAATGGTGTTAGGAGAGACGATAACATCTGGTTATAACGAAAATGTTACGAGAAAATGAGCTAATGATTTAGCAAATGAAAGAAAAAATGTTGCCGTTGAAAGCCTTATCAGAGAGTCCTTTTAGACCACAACAATACCCCGTTGAAATGTGATGTCACCGAATTCCAGTATTGCTGGACAAAGATTGACAACGCTTAACAATGGATTTTAAACTCCTTTCACTAAACTGAACTCTATAATAGGTTTTTATCTCGCACTTCTCGCTTGTAGAACTCTCTTCCAGTTTATTGTTCCAGTTAACTGTCAATCACTTAAGTGCCATACGGGATACACGCTTGGGCGATCATGTCTCGAAAGAGACATGACTGATTGGGTAGAAGATTATCCCGCAGTAGGAATTCGAACTCGGCTCCCCGATTTGTCGTTCCGAATCGATATCCACTGCACCACAACGCACATCAACTACGATCCTCTAAAATTTAAAACTTCATATTTTGTCTCTTTAAATCCTGGTCTTTTATTGTCCTCTTTCTCTCCAGTTACTGTCAATCTCACTAACATTTTTTTTTACTTAAGTGACATTGTCGCCTAATTTTAGACGAAATGATTAAAAAGACAACTGTTATTTTACTTTTTTGTCCTGGAAACAATTCAGTGATGATTATATTAATGCTTACGTCTTGTAGTTTATTCATGCATTCATTTGAGTTTTGGCATTCATTTGAGTTTTGGCATTCATTTATGATCAAGTGACAGCAAACATGTTTAATCCTACAGAGCGTTCTTTCATGTTCTATCTAATTTAAGTTATGATGTCGTTTAATTAGGATGTGCGTTGTGGTGCAGTGGTTATCGACTCGGAACGAAAAATCCGGCAGATAGGTTCGAATTCCAGTTGAACTCTTTGCATTCACTTACGCACAAATACCCTTGAGAATGGTAGTAATCCGTCTCTTCCCTCCCGTTATGGGTTCAAAAAAAGAACAGATTGAGATCTATAGCTTAGCTAGCAACCAGTCTACTGCAGAAAAGGATGGCAATTATTATCGTTTAATTGGTTTAATGACTGTCGTTTAACTGGTTTAGATTCTTTATAATATTTCTAAATGAATTAGTATTTTCAGAAAGCTTTCAGCGAATATTCCAAGAGCGTGAGCTAGTATTTGACCTTACTTAATATTAGGTTGTCCCAAAAGTTCGCAAACACTTGCAAAAATTGAAATTTTACTCGCAAAAACAACAAAAATTATTGCTCAAAATAAAGACCATCATTTGCCAAGACTTTCTGCCATCGATTAGCAAGCTTTCGGATCTGGTCAAAGTACCATTCAGCCGGCTTCGTATGAAAGAATTCTTGACGCGCTTCCTCGACTTCATCAAACGAGTCGAATCGGCGGCCATTCAGAAAGTGCTGCATTGAGCGGAAAAGGCTGTAATCTGATAGAGCACAGTCAGGACTGTAGGCTGGATGTGGCAGAACCTCAACGCCGTCCAGCTCTTCAAATTTGTCTTTGGTCTTCCTGGCGCGCTTTCGGTTGATCAGAGCCGGGTACTTTTGCTTCAACTTTTTGTAGACCCGCTCAAGTTGCTGACAGTAAAGTTCAGCACGGATGGTACGACCATTCGGAACCAACTCAAAATGCACGATTCCTTCAAAGTTCTCACCAAACACACAACATGATATTTTTGCCGAATCGATCTTGTTTTTGAACCGACGGTGTCTCTTGCCCTTTCTGAACCCATCGCTTGTCTCGATTATTCTGGGCCAGATAAACCCATTTCTAAGTGTTTACGAACTTTTGGGACAACCTAATATAACGCCTTTCTCCACAATAGCCAACTATAAGAGAAAGAGAGTGGAGGAGGCAGGCTTTATCTGATCCTAAAAATATGTTGGTATTTGCGATAGAAAAAAAACAACACTAGTTTCGATGCAAACCTTGGGGTGAATTTGACACTGTCATCGTTTCAGCTACTCCCAAAGTAGGCCGACGGATACAATCTTCGTAGTAAGTGGAATCTACGTACTGACTTCATATGCACTCCTATTTTATTGCATCTAATTTTATTTCTTCTACTCACTTATGATTTATATATAAAAGCTAAACTGAGCTCTGTAGTCTTGGTTGGGAGCCAACCTAGGAGAAGGATACTCGTGGAGAAAATAACAAGAAACTACTCCTTTATTTTTTTAAAAATGCCATGGTCCTTCACCGATAATAAAACATAAATTGAGGCATTGTTTAAAAACCAATCTATCTATCTATCTATCTATCTATCTATCTATCTATCTATCTATCTATCTATCTATCTATCTATCTATCTGTATTTCTGTTTAGATATCATTATCCTCTTCCTCATCATCATCATCGCCATCAACATCCTAATCACCTTCTTTCAAAACTTCGCCATGGCATTTTGCAACATAAGCATCATTTCCCTCCACCCGTTATTGTTATTTACCCCGGAATTATCCACCACGTCGCCTATTTCATTTTTTCAAATCTCCCGTTACCGCTAGTTTGCTTGACCTTTCTCGGCCAATCACCGAAACCAACCCCTAAACCTCGTCTACACGATTCAATCCCGGGAGATAGAAAAGAAAGGGAGCCTTATATCAAACGTCAACAAAAAACTAATGCTAAAGCATAGAGAATTCTGGAAGCTATTTGTTACATACATTAGTTCTTTTACGTTTTTTTATCAATTTCAAACGACTTCAGTCTTTTTAATACTTATTTCGATGTCTGAATCAACCCACAAATGCACAAACACAGAAACACTCAGTCAGTTGCATGAGCGCGTTTCCAGACACACTTACATATATATGTTTGTATACATGTGTCTATATATATATATATATATATATATATATATATATGTGTATATATATATATATATATATATATATATAATGAGAAAGAGAGAGAATGTATATGCGCGTGAATATATATATAATGCTACTTCCGACGTGAAATACATCTGTTTACCTTCCATTTTACGTCATTGATAACGGGTGCTACAATCGTGTTGTGTATTGGTTAACGATCAAAATAAAACGCTTTTAGCACAACGTTGAAAATCTGACTTAAAATTGAAAAAAATAGCAGAGACTGACAGGTCTACACAAAAAATAATACTCTGTTAAAAGCTGCTGGTAGCGTCAGGGGTGTCAGTACCGTCTTAGCCATCGGAACTGTGTTACCTCCCCTTTTTGGCAGTTGACTGGGGAAAGCGTATTGCCCGTACTTTCACACTTTGTATGTTGAAAGAAGAACAATAAGATTCATAGAAAGTAAAGTGACTCTTTGGAAAAACGAAGTTACCACCTCCTCCCTACTGGAAAAGTTGAGTTGCATCCTTTTTGTTTTTTTAAGTTTTTATTTTAATCATTTCACCCCAGGCAAGGTGTGAGCGTCACTAGTGAGCAGGAGGTTACATCGAGAGAAAAGACAGAGAACATGAAAAGATGAATAAAAGATGAACGGGATTCAAGAAGATAGAAAATAGCAATTGACGTTGCATTCAAATTTTTGTAGATTGTAGCTATCAGGAAAACAAGTAAAAGAAAGTGAATTTTATAGTTGGGAAGCGCGAGAAAAGAACCTCTTTGAGTAGAAGTGAGGGTTATGTTTAACTATTTTAACGGTAAAAGTGTGAGGAAAACAGCTTGTAAGAGCAGTTGCCATGAAAATAGTTGTAGAAAAGACAGAGAGAAGCCACGTCACGTCGGTGAGAAAGTGACTGAAGTCGAGAAGCCAATTGCAGATCCTTTTTTGGACTTTGTAGAGGACTTTGAAATGTATAGCAGATGGCAAAAGCTGCTAGTAGAACGCCAGTGTTAGAACTACCGGCTTATCAATCGAAATCGTGTTACCTCCCCTGTAGTTTTTGAATAGAACATTATTTTTGTAGCAACCTAATAGAAACGGAAAATGCCAAAAGGAAATGGTCGTATTTTAGCAGAAGATGGAAAATGTAATTCCGAAATACAAAGGAGCATTGGGATAGCGAAAGATGAATTCTAAAATCTAAGCAGAGTTTTAAGAAACAGAAAAATCTTGTTACAAACGAAGAAAAGAGTACTGAAGTGCAATGTGATATCAGTCCTTCTATGTGGCCTGAATGCTAGACAATCTCCTGAATGATGAAGATCCTTAAAGCAACAAAAATTTCGTACTACGGAATATATATATATATATATATATATATATATATATATATATATATATATAACATTAGGAAGAGAGTGTTGACATTTTTATGGCATATAATGAGAAAAGCTGTCTTGGAAAATCGGACACTCAGAGGGCAGATTGAAAGCAAGATAGAGTTTGAGTTTGAGCTTTGTTTAATGGCATATCAACCACTGTGGGATATTTAATTCCAAAAAAATTGAGGCTTTTTTTAAATGTTCGGTTATAGTGAGAAGGTTAAATCAATTTTTAACAATTTTCATGAAAATTGTTTTTATTCTTTTTATTTTTTATAATCATGTCGCCCCAAGCAAGGCATTTTACTGCCACTGTTGTGCAGGGGGTTACATAGGAGGAATGTTGATGAGTGAGAGGTTGCAGGGGGTGTCAGGAAGAGAGTAGAAGAGGGAAAAGAGTACTGATGAGAGTGGGATGGATGTAGAAAAGCATGAGAGAGAGGATGTAAGTTAGTGAGACAGAAGATTATTATTGACTTTACATTTAAATTCTTGGAGATTGTAACTGTCAGGAAAGCAAGTATGCGGAAGAGAATTCCACAGGCAGGAAGAGCGGAAAAGAAGCTTCTGGAGTAGAATCTGCTTTTACAATTTATTGGTTTCACAGAAAAAGTGTGGGACCTAGTTGTTAATCTTACGGCTCGAGGAAATTCGTATATAGGAGATACCAGTGAGCTACATTCATCGGAGCAGAAGCTGTGAAAGTATTTGTTTTATTTTAGAAAACTGAAAATGTCTTCTAGTTTTGTATTAAAAAAATGTTTTGCTGAGGTCACGAAATATAAACAATGGAAATAATTAAATTAAATTATTCAGTCAAAAGTGAATATAATTTACATTAAATTATTTTGGGTTATAAAACATTGTATAGAGAAATAGATTTTTGTTGTCAGAAACAATGATATGAACAGGCATTTGCGTTCTTCTTCTTCTATGTGCCTTGTTCCTTCAGGACGTAGGCGATCATGGCCTTCCACTTTTCCCTATCCCTGGTGGCTCTGAGCACGCCTTCTCCTGTTACACCATGCAACCATCGATCCGTCATCCACCTGATCAGGTCCTTCAAATATGTTATCCGTTGCTTTCCCCTGTCTCTTTTCCCCTCTATCTGACTTGTTAGTATCAGATTCTCCAAGCTCTCCTTCCTCATTGCATGTCCCAGGAACTTCAGCTGTCTTTTCCTGATGCCCAGTATTAATTTCCTTTTTGTTTCCATCATTTTCAAGACCTCATCATTGCTCACATGCTCGATTCATGAGATTCGCAGCATCCTTCTGTAGAACTTCATCTTTGACGGTATTGTCCAGCATTCACTGCCATATTGAAGGCCGGACATCACGTAGCAATTCAGTACTCTATTCCTAGTTTCTAGCGAAATTGTCCTGTTTCTTAATATTTTACTCAACTTCTGGAATGCTTCGTTCGCCATGCCAATTCGCTTTCGGATCTCTGTGTCGCACTTTCCGTCTTCTGTTATAACGCTTCCCAGGTATTTAAAGTTTTGTACCTGCTTGATTCTGGTATCCCCGACCTGTATTTGGCATTTTGGGCTGCCCTTTTTACTGATGACCATGCATTCAGTTTTCGTGCAGTTTATTTCTAGTCTTTTTTTGTTACTTTCTTCTGCTACCTTCTGTAAAATGCGGCTAAGGATGTTAGACTCTATGTCAGTGCCTCTAAAACTGAATTCATCGGCTTCAACAGACAAGGATCAAAAGAAACCGTCTCAGCAGAAACAATAAAATCTGTCGAATCTTTTACATACGAGATAAATTCTACTGATAAGAATGTGAATGATAGCAAATCTAATGCCTGGGTTGCGTTGAATAAAATGAATTTAGTCTGGAAATTTTTTCTACAAAACAACCTGAAGCGGATATTGTTTCGAGCCACTGTAAAGAGGATGTTAATGTCACTGCCTGGACATAAACTAGAACCCTAGACTCTGAGCTTGATGGAACCAACAATCAGATGCGAAGAGCTACACTTGACATCTCTTGGAAACAACATCCAACTAAATAACTGCTTTTTAGGAGTTTTCATTTTGTAAATAGTCCAAGTTATGATAAACACTCTATTGTAAACATTTTGCAAGATCTAGTTAAGAAAAAGAAAGAAGAAAAAAGAAAGTTATAAAAGAGAAAGACTAAACAAATAAGATATATAAAAGAAGTTAAAAAAAGGTAGGAAGAAAGGGGAAAGAAAGTCGTAAGACGAGCCAATATAATAAAACGTTTTATTTTATTAATATATATATATATATATATATATATATATATAGTCATCTGCAGACAGATCTGTTTTGCTGTATCACAGCTTATCAGTACGGTTAGACAGCCAATTGCTTTTTACCCAGGATTGAAACCCTACCGACTAGGCGAATTTAGCGGTAGAATCGCCGACTGACGCCGATTCGGTCCGGTTTCAATCCTGGGTTAGGAAGCGAACGGAATCTAAGCCGTACTGATGAGCTGTAATACAGCTGTAATACAGATCTGTCTGCGGATGACTATATATATTTGTTGGTTTGTTTTCTTGTCTTCTTCCAAACGACACCCTGTCTTGGCCGTATGTAGGAAGATCAGTACAACCAAGCATACCCGATCTATAACACTGAATAGCCCAAGTGAAGTCTTGATTAGTTGCCGTTTTCTGGGAGAACTTATATAAGGCACGTCCTGAAGCTAGTAGCAATTTTTTTCCTGTGTGTGGGCCGAATACTGATCATATTCGGTCTGGTCGCCTGTCGAAGAAGTCTGTTGTTTCTTTAGACCCGAAACTTCTAGTGAAATGGGAGCAACATCACTGACGACGCACCTAGATTTAGGACTTAAAGGTGTATTTTAATATTAATAATTTTATAGAGCCATCCTTGATATTTTTTTATAAACATTTCGCCTCACGCTGGCATTTTACTGTTTTGCAAGGGGTTATGTAGGAGGAACGGTATGTGAAAGAGTGACAGGTTATAGGATGTGTCAGGAAGTGGTTAAGAGAGGGATGAGAATACTGATGAGAGTGGAATGGACGGAGAAAGAAGTATGAGAGAGAGAGAGAGAGAGAGAGCAAGGATGCAGGTTAGTGAGATAAGAGGTGACTATTGACTTTACATTTAAATTCTTGGAGATTGTAGCTGTCGGCGAAGCAAGTAAATGGAAGGGAATTCCACAGGCGGGAAGTGCGAGAAAAGAAGCTGATGAAGTAGAATTTACGTTTGCATTTTATTGGTTTCACAGTAGAAGGTTGGGACCTAGTTGCTAATCTTGTGGCTTGAGTAAATTCATATATAGAGGGGCAGTAGTGAGCTAAGTTCATCGGAGCAGAAGTCGTGAAATATTTGTAGAAGAGACACAGGGAAGTCACATTTTTATACAAACATACGCTTACGCTGAATGCTTTTTTCAGATTATTGCTGGCGAGCAAAACAAAAACTATTTACAGCTCTGGATATCTTGCCATTGGAGCAAGACGGTTTGGACAGCCAACAATGGCTTACATTGACCAGCTATTTTATGACACAGAATGCCACACTGACGAACTTACGACCATGATTCAGATGCGTAATAGTTGGCGTGAAATGAAATATGGCGAGTGGTCAGTACAGCGCCGCAAAATCTGCTAACCGAATATTCTGGAGCTGAAGGCGTTATTTTAAAAAGAATCTATATTATTACTCTGTCAGTAATCAGTGAAGATTAACCTCATCTATGATAAGTGCACAGAGACTGATCAGTTATCATCACTCATTATCCTTATTAATTCTTATTATTATTTATGTGCTGTGTCCCTTCGGGACTTAGTTAATCATAGACTTCCACCTGCCCTTGCCCCTTGTCGCTCTTAATATTTTTCCTCTTGTTATCTTTCCGAAACTCCGCTCCACTATCCATCTATGAAGCCCATCAAGTATATCTCACGTTGTTTTCGCTTGTCTCTCTATTCCTCTATCCGTCCTGTGAGTATTAGATTCTCCAAACCGCTCTTTCCTTATTCCGTCTACCAGAAACCTCCGCTTTCTCTTTCTGGTGTTACGTATAAGTTTTCTTCTCGTTTGCATCCTCTCCAAAGCCATGTCGTTGCTTACGTGTTTGGTCCCTGTTAACTTCAACATACTTCTGTAGAACCACTTTTATTTTGTGGTCCTGGGCATGACGGTAAACTGCATCCGGCAGGAAGGCCTCTGATTGAGAGGTTGTGAGGAGCATGGAACCACCTCTTAATTGCTGTTGTTCTCAGATCCACCCTGACGCGGAGTGGTAGCACCTGTTAGGGTCCAAGCTATGGGCAAATAGTTAACTCCCGAGCTGGGATCAAAACACCATGAAAGTATAAAATTACACTTTTATAGAAATATATACATAAAAATAGATTTTTATAGAAATATATACATTTTTGAGGGAAAACATTGTTCTCGGCAATACATTATTGGATACAATACGAGAAGACATTTTCAGTTTTCTAAAATAAAAAAAAATGAAAACAAAAAAAATTAATTATGAATCTGACTAAATTAACCTTCTCACTATAACTGAACGTTAAAAAATACTTTAAGATCTTTCCTTTTTAGCATTAAATAACCAACAGAAGTTGATATGTCGCTAAACAAAATTCAAATTCAAACTCATTTCTTTTGCTTCCGTCCTTTCCTTTCTTGAAGAGATTGTGCAACATTCGCTGCTATATAGAAGGATAGATATCATAATGTAATCAGCCCATATTAGCCGTATCAGTATAAGCGCATATTAGCCTCATTAGTAATCATTGCAGAATAAACTCATCAATGATAGATCCACGTTAGCCGAATCAGTTATCAGTGCTCAATATCAGCCCATATTAGCCTCATTGGTTACATTTGACATGTTATTAGAGAATATGAGTCTCATAAGTTATCAGTAAATATTAGAATCATAAATTATCAGCGCATATTAGCTTCATCAATGATAAGTGCACGTTAGCTTAATCATATAAAAGCGCTCATTATCTACATGAGTTATCAGCATATCTTATCCTCATCAGTTATCAGCATATATTAGCCTTATTGGTTATCATCGTACATTAGCCGCATCAGTTATCAGCGAATATTAGCCTCAACATTTATCAGCGCATACACTTATTCTTCTACGTGCCCTGTCATTTCAGGGCGTGGGCGATCATGGCTTTCCACGTCTCCCTATCCCTAGTGGCTCTTTGCGCGCTTTCTTCTGCTACATCACGCAAGCCCCGTTCTGTTATCCACCTGCTCAGGCCCTTCAAATATGTTATCCGCTGCCTTCCTCTGTCTCTTTTTCCCTCCATCAAGCCTGTCAGAATCAGGTTCTCCAGGCTCTCTTTCCTCATTGCATGTCCCAGGAACTTCAGTTGTCTCTTTCTGATGCTCAGTATTAATTTTCTTTTTGTTGCCATTCTTTCCAACACCTCATCATTGCTTACATGCTCGGTCCACGATATCCGCAGCATCCTTCTGTAGAACCACATTTCCGCTGCTTCAAGTTTTCCCTTCATCTTCGATGATATTGTCCAACATTCACTGCCGTATTGAAGAACTGACATCACATAGCAATCTAGTACTCTCATCTTTGTTTCTAGTGAAAGCTTCCTGTGTCTTAGTACTTTACTCAGCTTCTGGAACGCGTCCTTCGCCATGCCAATTCGCCTTCGGATCTCTGTGTTGCACTTTCCATCTCCTGTTAGAAAACTTCCTAGGTATTTAAATTTTTGTACCTACTTGATTCTAGTATTCCTCACCTGTATTTAGCATTTTGGGTTGCTCTTTTTGCTGATGACAATGCATTCAGTTTCCTTACAGTGGTTTTTTATAGCGCATATTACTCTCATCAATGATAGGTGCACGTTATCCTAATCTGTTATCAGTTATCATTCTTCTCATCAGTTATCAGCACATATTCGTTTCATTCGTTATCATCGTACCTTAGCCTTATCAGTTATTAGTGCGTATTTGCTTCATCATTTATCAGTGCAGATTAACCTCATCACGTTAGCATTATCAGTCATCTGATCCTATCATCTACATCAGTTATCTGCACAAGCAATGAAATGTTTTTATAGAGCTTTGTGGAGATAAAAACAGCAATATAAAACACATTTTTAGATTCAAAAAGATAACAATACTCTATAATAGGCCTATTAGATTTGAGTAAGGATGAATCCGCAATGAGTTCAAACAGTATCATGATGACAGAATCCATAATACACCTTAGGAGACGAGACTTAATCTTTTAAATACCGTTATTCGTCAACATCTCGTCCACTACTAAGACTAGCAGTACAGCTACTATTTCTGTTGATGACGATAATTCGATGCCCTCAACGACTGGTACGGCTAATGCCGTGCTTGGCGTTTCGATAATTGTCTGCCTGTCTCGTGTTGAGTCGACTTGGTTAGGGGCTTTAAAAGAAGAGAACCATCAATCATAAAGAAAGCCTTGTGTAAGACTTTCAACAACACCAATCCATGGTTTGCAGAGGTTGTTGGTGACTCGCCGGTAAGGTTAGAGAGGGGCTTTACAAAATGGTAAGTTGTCATTGGATAACTGAACAGTTGACAAATGTGATCGATCATCATTATGCCGTCCACTTGCTGATCTCAGTGTCAGGTTAGCGTTCGGCCTGTTGAAAGTGGCGAGGAGGCGTGGCGTACGGATTTCGGCATATGGATGCTAAGAAGGATACATCTGATGGATGGGAGACAAATATGGGCGAATAGGACTTTGGCTTTCGGGAGATGACGGGGCGAGGCTAGCCGAGAGTGATATCCGTTGGGATGAGTGTCTGGTTTGTCATGGGAGCGACTGATGGACAGAAAGAAAAGAATGGGAAATCAGGAAGGGATATTAACGCAAAATGATGTAGGATTGAGAAGTTTATGCTGAGGACAAGAGTTGACATCACCAGGATAAAAAAAAAACATAAAAGAGGGACAATTACACACACACACACACACACACGCACACACACACACACACACACACATATATATATATATATATATATATATATTTCCTCGAAAAGTAGATTTTTACCACTTCTATGAACATTATCTGAACAAAGACAAACATGAGCATGTATTTACATATTTAGCACGGATACGAACACACAGAGGTAGTTGGAGTAAAGGGAAAAAAATTGCCGATGTAAAAAACTAGAAAATATATTTAGATAAATTTGTATAAAATGCAGACAGCGAAATGCTGGTTTGTGTTGGACGGCTGTTTGTTATTTATTTGGTAAAACTAGAAATAGACAAAGAGAAAAATCAGCAAGAGTAAATGAAAATGGAAACGAGAGTGGGAAAAAGCGCAAAATAAAAACATATAAAATTAACTACACTTGTTCAGATAGATAGATAGATAGATAGATATGAAAAAATGAGATAGATAGATAGATAGATAGATAGATAGATAGATAAAGAAAACAGAGATAGATAGATAGATAGATAGATAGATAGATAGATAGATAGATAGATAGATAGATAGATATGAACAAAATGAGATAGATAGATAGATAGATAGATAGATATGAACAGAAGGAGATAGATAGATAGATAGATAGATAGATAGATAGATAGATAGATAGATATGAACAGAATGAGATAGATACATAGATAGATATGAACAGAATGAAACAGATAGATAGATAGATAGATAGATAGATAGATATGAACAGAATGAGATAGATACATAGATAGATATGAACAGAATGAAACAGATAGATAGATAGATAGATAGATAGATAGATAGATAGATAGATAGATAGATAGATAGATATTAACAGAAGGAGATAGATAGATAGATAAATAGATAGATAGATAGATAGATAGATAGATAGATAGATAGATATGAACAGAATGAGATAGATACATAGATAGATATGAACAGAATGAAACAGATAGATAGATAGATAGATAGATAGATAGATAGATAGATAGATAGATAGATAGATAGATAGAAATTGGGGATTAAAGAAAGAGATAAGGAAATAAATAGAAAGTAAGTTAAAGGGTGAAAAATGGAGAATGACTATGGGGAGGAGAGAAACAGTGATAAATTGAGAAATAAGGAATGAAATTGGGAAAGGGGATGATGGGGAGGTGCAGAGTGAGAAATATAGAATTAGAATTCAAAGAAATGAGTAAAATGACAGAGAGTGGCATAAATTAACAAATAGCGAAATAGATTTGAAAACAATAAGAAACTAATATCGAGAGCCAGAAATAAAAAATGACAATGCGAACGAATGAAAAAATCTGATAGAAGGAAAATAAGAGATTGAGACGAAAAATGAGCGAAAGTATGGAAGGGAGAAATATTGATTTTTTTAAAAATCGCAGTAACCCCAAGCTAGGGAGTAAAGCCACTAACACGAAAAGAATTTTTTAAAAAATAAAAAAATAAAAACATTACTAAGGAGTAAAAACAATAGAAGATTAATCAACAGACAGATGATAACCCAAGTAAGGGAGTAAAGCCAAGAAGACGAAAAGAGTTTTAAAAAGAATTAGAAAACAAAGATATTATTAAGGAACAAGAGCAATACAAGAATAATCAAGCAGACAGATGATAAACCAAGCAAGGCCGTAAAGCCACTAAGACGAAGTGCGTTTTAAAACGGAATTAGGAAACAAAATATTGCTAAAGAGTAAGAACAATAGAAGAGTAATCAAGCAGACAGATGATAACCCAAGCAAGAGAATAAAGCCAATAAGACAAAAAGGGTTTTCAAAAACAATTAGGAAAGAACATATTACTAAGGAACAAGAACAATAAAAGAATAATAATCAAGCAGACAAATGATAACCTAATTAAGGCAGTAAAGCCACGAAGACGAAAATGGGATAAAGGGATTACTGCTTGGGAAGGGTTTTGAAAAAAGAAACTTTACTTAAGTGCGGGGACAGTAGAAGAGTAATCAGAAACGGAGGAAGTTTGTGAACGTAAGGTAGAAGTAAAAGTAGAAATAAGGAACGAGAAATTGGAAATAAGAATGTGAAATAGAAAGAAAGAAAGAAAGAAAGAAAGAGAGAAACTGGGAATGTGAAGAAGAATATGAGTAAGTGAGGTAGAGAGATAATAAATTAGGGAATTGGAAAGAGGAAAGTGAGATAAATCGAGACGAAGAAATAGGGAGGGGGAAATTAAGAAAGTGAGGTAGAAAGAAAGAAAGAAAGAGAGAAACTGGGAATGTGAAGAAGAATATGAGTAAGGGAGGTAGAGAGATAATAAATTAGGGAATTGGAAAGACGAAAGTGAGATAAATCGAAGACGAAGGGGGAAATTAGGGAAAGGGGGAAAGAAAGAAAGAAAGAAAGAAAGAAAGAAAGAAAGAAAGAAAGAGAGAAACTGGGAATGTGAAGAAGAATATGAGTAAGGGAGGTAGAGAGATAATAAATTAGGGAATTGGAAAGGGGAAAGTGAGATAAATCGAGACGAAGAAATAGGGAGGGGGAAATTAAAGAAAGAAAGAAAGAAAGAAAGAAAGAAAGAGAGAAACTGGGAATGTGAAGAAGAATATGAGTAAGGGAGGTAGAGAGATAATAAATTAGGGAATTGGAAAGGGGAAAGTGAGATAAATCGAGACGAAGAAATAGGGAGGGGGAAATTAAGAAGGTGAGGTAGAAAGAAAGAAAGAAAGAAAGAAAGAGAGAAACTGGGAATGTGAAGAAGAATATGAGTAAGGGAGGTAGAGAGATAATAAATAAGGGAATTGGAAAGAGGAAAGTGAGATAAATCGAGACGAAGAAATAGGGAGGGGGAAATTAAGAAAGAAAGAAAGAAAGAAAGAAAGAGAGAAACTGGGAATGTGAAGAAGAATATGAGTAAGTGAGGTAGAGAGATAATAAATTAGGGAATTGGAAAGAGGAAAGTGAGATAAATCGAGACGAAGAAATAGGGAGGGGGAAATTAAGAAGGTGAGGTAGAAAGAAAGAAAGAAAGAAAGAAAGAAAGAAAGAGAGAAACTGGGAATGTGAAGAAGAATATGAGTAAGGGAGGTAGAGAGATAATAAATAAGGGAATTGGAAAGAGGAAAGTGAGATAAATCGAGACGAAGAAATAGGGAGGGGGAAATTAAGAAAGAAAGAAAGAAAGAAAGAAAGAGAGAAACTGGGAATGTGAAGAAGAATATGAGTAAGGGAGGTAGAGAGATAATAAATTAGGGAATTGGAAAGAGGAAAGTGAGATAAATCGAGACGAAGAAATAGGGAGGGGGAAATTAAGAAGGTGAGGTAGAAAGAAAGAAAGAAAGAAAGAAAGAAAGAAAGAAAGAAAGAAAGAAACTGGGAATGTGAAGAAGAATATGAGTAAGGGAGGTAGAGAGATAATAAATTAGGGAATTGGAAAGAGGAAAGTGAGATAAATCGAGACGAAGAAATAGGGAGGGGGAAATTAAGAAGGTGAGGTAGAAAGAAAGAATGAATAATGAAGAGCAAATGTAAGAAAGTGAGTAAGAGAGAAAGAAAGAAATAAGAATGAAAAGGAGAAAGAATAAGAAAGTGATATCGGAAAATGGTTTATAAGGGGAAAGAATGAGAATAGAAAGTTGAGAGACAATGTGTAATAGCGAGTGTGACAACTACGAGGGGTCTAAACAAAATTTAAAAAAATATTTCTTGGTGGACTAGTTTTCTCCGACTTATCAACTCGTTGCAGATTATCATCATATTAAACAAAAATATTTATTCCTACTTTTTTTTTAATCATATCACCCCAAGCAAGGCGGTAACGACACTGAAGCGCTGAGGGCTACGTAAGGGTAAAAAGAATGGAAAAGAGAAAGCCGGAAACCACATCCTAAACAGGAAACAAGGGATGAGCCTCTTCACCTGTTCAATAGACGTGGGTGGAGTGTGAACCGGGCGATAGTTTACATTTTCCTTTTTTATAATTATACCATTTCATATTTCTTCTTTTTTCGTTTTCTTTTTTTTTGTCTTTCTTTTTTTCGTTTAAAATCTTTTTCTTGCATTCTCCCTCCAGGCTTATACAAATTTTTCTTTGTTTCTTCCTCTTAAGGCATTTTCAAACATTTCATTTTTTTCTTTCTCTTTATATATTACATTGCTTTTCTGTTGTCTTTTTACCTTTCAATATTTCCCCCACCAAATTCAGCTTCTGCAACATAGTCAGTCAGTTAAGTGACATACGTGATACACGCTTGGGCGATCATGTCTCGAAAGAGACATGACTGACTGGGCAGAAGATTATCACGCAGTAGGTTGCCATTGCTTTCTGCGGTAAACTGGTTGCCGACCAAGGGTATAGAACCCAATCTGTCCTGTTATTTAACCCATAACTGGAAGGAAGAGACGGATTAATACCTTTCCCAAAGGTATTTGCGCGTAAGTGAATACAATGGATTCAACTGGAATTCGAACTCGGCTCCCCGGTTTCTCGTTCCGAGCCGATATCCACTGTACCACAACGTACATCCTCTGCAACATAACCTTACCAAATTCTATCACCCATTCGTATTACAACCGGATAAACTGATCTAATTGTACATTTTGAGTAATGTTTACTGTTCGAAGCATTTCTAAGTGTTACAATCGCAAAATTATCGACTAAGATTGATGGATTGAACAGATGTCTTTATTTTGTGTTATTGAGTGGTAATTACCTCATTGGCTGTTGAATACATGACATTTAGATAAATTTAAAAATAACAAAGACCATATGCCTTCTATCTGTCTTTCTATCCACCAGAAAATAATTTTTCATTATAATATTTTTTCGGAGATAATAATTTTACTAATTATCCATAGTTGGGGGAGAAGAGATGGATTTTTATCTTTTTTAATGGTATTTGTGCGTAAGCGAATATGATGAAATCAATTGGAATTGTATCTCGGCTAACAATTGTCATGGTGGCATCACCCATTACAACGGATTGAACTCTTCCTACAACTACATATACTTCCACACACAAGAGAAGAGCTCAGAACAAGAGAGATAAGCAGAGAGTGAGAGCTCAGATAGAGAGATCAGCAGGGAGCGATAGGAAGAGATAGCCAAGACTGCTGTCGTATTACCCTTGCGAGTACCGAATTACTGCATTACTTCCTAGCACGTATTTATTCGTTCTACTAACAGAGTTCCACGTATTTGTATCTTGTGTTTAATATATATATCGTTATTTCCTATTTTGCTGTTTGTATTATTTCTTGGTGGACTCTTAACCGGATCCACGACAACAACAGCGAGCCATTATCCATTAAACCAACTACACATCCAAGCTTACTGCACCTGGTATTTCCAAAAGGTCACCTATCAATGTACTGACCAGAATCAACGCTGCTATTTTTTTTTTTTTAATCATTTCACCCCGAGCAAGGCAGAAACGCCACTGATGTGCAGGGGGTTACATAAATGTAAAGAGATTAATTACAAAAGAGTGAGGAGTACAAGCTAGTTAGAAAGGAACAATAGAAAGCTGAGAAAGCAGGTGCAATGACAGGTACATGGGCGGAGAGAAAGGGAAGGTTATACAGGGGAGGGGAGAGAGCTAGAGGCCAGTGGTTAGTAGGTGAGTATTAACTTTGCTTTTAAATTTCTGGAGGTCGTAGCCGTCAGGAAAGCAAGAATACGGGAGTGAGTTCCACAGGCGGGAAGTGCGAGAGAGGAAGCTGCAGGAGTAGAATTGTCGTCTGCGTTTGGCTAACCTGACTGTGAATGGGTGGGACCCAGTTGCCAGTCTGGTTGAACGGGTAAACACCTGTTGAGGAGGCATCAATGACTTAAGCTCATCCGAGCAGAAGCCATGAAAGTATTTATAGAAGAGACAGAGGGAGGCCACATTTCGACGATGGGAAAGTGGCTGCAGACGAGTCGCCAGATCAGTACCTATCACATTACAGACTCTCCTTTGGAGCTTGTCAAGAACACTGAGGAGAACGGCAGGGGCACCTGACCATAAATGACAGCAGTACTCCATGCACGGACGGATGGTTGACTTGTATATATGCAGGATGGATTCAGGTGGAAAAAACATCCTGGATCGACATAGTGACCCAATCTTCTTAGCAGTAGATTTTGCTATGGATTCAATATAGTGCTTCCATTTGAGGTCAGAGGACAGGGTAAGTCCGAGGAGGCGTAGTGTATTACTCTCCGGGAGAATCATCTGGTCCATGCTTATAGGAGGCAGAAGAGGTTGTCTGTAATGGTTGACAGACAACAGCTTGGTCTTAGATGAATTGAAGTTGACAAGCCACTTCTTGCCCCAGTTCACCACAGAGTGTAGATCCCGCTCAAGGTCAGCAGCGAGATTATGTCTGTCCGCCACGACAGGTTTCTTACTGGAGCGGGAGTATATTGTAGTGTCATCTGCGTAGATGCCTACTTGGGACTTGATCTCATCTGGGAGGTCGTTGATGAAAATAAGGAAGAGCGTTGGGCCCAGGATAGAGCCTTGTGGGACACCAGCATTCGTGCTGTAGGACGAAGAGGCACGCCCATTCAGAACGACCTTCATTTTGCGGTTATTTAAGAAAGATTGGATTAGGTCAAGCAGGCGACCGGTAATACCATAACCGCGTAGTTTGCATAGGAGGCCAGGGTGCCAAACCTTGTCGAAAGCCTTGGAGATGTCCAGAGCAACCGCGCGAGCCTCGTCAGACTCATCAAGGGCCTGTAGCATGTACTCCGTTACAGTAGTTAGCAGGTCGGCTGTGGACCTGTCAAATCGGAATCCATATTGCCTGTCGGAGAACAGTTTGTGGGCGGTGAGATGATGAACTATTTCAGCATTTATTATAGCCTCGAACATTTTCCCGAATATTGGTAGAAGACTGATAGGGCGATAGTTGGAAGGGTCCGAGGGTTCACCACAGTTCTTAAAGACAGGAACGACTGAGGAGAATTTCCAGCATGCAGGAAAGCAGGAAGCAGAAAGGCAGTAGTTAAACAGTTTAGAGAGGACAGGGGAAAGTTCAGGGGCACACCTCTTAAGGACTATCACAGGGATTCCATCGTCACCACACGCCTTATGGGGGTCGAGTTTTGAAATTACTCTGGATACTATTGTCGGGGTAATATATACGTCATGCAGTTTGGCCTCAGTTCTAATAGGGAAGTCGGGTGGGTGCACTCCGGACGAGTCGAGTGTGGAGTTGGATGAGAATCTGCGGGCAAAGCACTCAGCTTTCTCCGCAGATGACGTGAGAACATCAAATCCATGGATTAAAGGAGGTATTGAGGATTTCCTATTGTTGAGCACTCGTTTACAAATCCTCCAATAGTCCTTGGAGCCGAACTTGCGGTCAGCTATGTGCTGTCGCATTCTCTCAGCAAACAACTGTTTGGCGTCATTTAGGGTTCTCTTGCACTCACTGCGAGCGGATGTGAACAGGCGCCTATTGTGATCAGTTGGCTGTCTCCGGAATAGACGGAAGTAATGGTTCCTGTGGGCAATGGCGGCTGAGCAGGCCGGAGAGAACCACGGAGAGGAATGAGGTTTTAAGCAATACTTCCTGGTGGGTATGAAGGCATCAATGCCAGCTTTCACCCATGACGAGACCTCAGAGGCACAGTCATCAACTGATAGGTCAAACACTTTTCCCCAAGGGACGTCGCAGAGGAAATCGCGAAAGGCATCCCAGTCAGCTTTTTGGTAGAGGTAGGAGGTACTATAAGTAGGGGGATCCTGGGGGGAGTGAGATTGGAAAGAAATACTGAGGGAGAATACAGCGTGGTCGGAGTTGCCGAGAGGGCAAAGCTGCGAGACTTGACAGGCATCGGGCGCAGAGGTGAAACATATATCTAGCAGCGAGGAATGACCCGAGGGTGTGCTTGAGAAGCGAGTGGGGAAGTCCACCACTTGCGTAAGGGATTTGGAAATAGCAAAGTTCATGGCGTGAATGCCCGCCGAATCAGTAACAGCGTTTTCAAGCCACTCAGAGTGATGGGCATTGAGGTCTCCAAATACAAATATGTGGGCAAATGGGTGATAGGAAATAGCCCTATCTATGTCGTCGGCAATGCTATCTAGTAGGGAGCAGTCAGGAGAGGAGGGAGAACGGTAAAGGAAGAATAGGTAGCTAACCGAACTGAGGAGAGACAAGCGGAGACATATGTATTGGTGGTCAGTAGATTCGAGTGAAGTCACCCTAGTTATGGGGAGGTGTTCACTGACATAAACACCCAGCCTATGCATGTGGACAGTAGAATCCTTCCTTAAAAGGGGAAGATAACCAGGGATGAAGAGGTCAGACGAGGGAATAGCTGAGTTGAGGTTAGTTTCGCAGAGCGCGAGGATGTCAGGGGACTTTTCATGCAGGAACGCTTCTACACTAGCAAAGTTAGTACGAATGCCTCGGATATTAGTGAAGGAGAGGTTAATGGGCTTAGGTGGTTTGGATTTAACTGGTTTAGGGTCATTTCTGTTTTGTTTTGTCATGTTTATTGTTTATAGAAAGGGACCTAGGGTAGAGGATACAGGCGGTCATTACCCACGATCTGTGCTGGGAGGGAGACTGGCTAGGGCTGCAACAAGGTGTGGCCTCGGGGTTGCCCACCGAAAGCGCTTGCAGGGACACCTATCCATGCTCGACATGGCACTACAAGAACCCCGATATTATACAACTGTTGATCAGAGCAGCCGCTCTTGACGCTACGCAAGAGTTAGGGCTCCTAACTACCAGTCGGAAGCAGCAACCAGGAAACTGCCAACCCGGTACCCTCACAGTGATGAGCCATTGCTACCAACCGGCCAGATCGCAGGAAACTCACGGAAGCACCAGTACCAAGGTCTGAAGAGAGAGAAGTGAAAACCGGAAACCACATCCTAAGCAGGAAACAAGGAACGAGCCTCTACTCCAGTTCAATAGACGTGGGAGGAGTATAGACCGGGCGATAGTGTGACCTATCTACTCCTATTAAAAAAAACAAAACAAAAAAGAAAACAAAAAACAAACGAACACGAACAATCCTTTGGAAAAAAAAAACAAAAAAAACAAACAAACTTACAAAAGTGGAGTTAACTAAGTTTTAACTTAGTTAAAGTCCAAATGAACTCCAAAAAAGGGGGAAAAAAAAACAACAAAAAAAACAAAACACAGATATATATATATATATAAAAAAAAAAAAAACAAACGAAAAATACCTCACAGTTTAACACAGGAAATTTGAATTAAAGATTCATTCTTCAATTCTTGCTTTTCCCAAAAATCAACAGCGAGTTAGCCTGCTAGGTAAATTCCCATTCAAAGAACACATGGCATGGAGCTGTAATGGCTGCTGATAACTTGGCCAAAGTAGCTTCGCATAACAGAATAAGTATAAATTTCAAACTTTTTTTTTTCCTCCCAAATGAAGCATGAACTCCAAAAAAGGGGGAAAAAAAAACAACAAAAAAAACAAAACACAGATATATATATATAAAAAAAAAAAAAAAAAAACGAAAAATACCTCACAGTTTAACACAGGAAATTTGAATTAAAGATTCATTCTTCAATTCTTGCTTTTCCCAAAAATCAACAGCGAGTTAGCCTGCTAGGTAAATTCCCATTCAAAGAACACATGGCATGGAGCTGTAATGGCTGCTGATAACTTGGCCAAAGTAGCTTCGCATAACAGAATAAATATAAATTTCAAACTTTTTTTTTTCCTCCCAAATGAAGCATGAACTCCAAAAAAGGGGGGAAAAAAAAACAACAAAAAAAACAAAACACAGATATATATATATATATAAAAAAACAAAAAAAAAACGAAAAATACCTCACAGTTTAACACAGGAAATTTGAATTAAAGATTCATTCTTCAATTCTTGCTTTTCCCAAAAATCAACAGCGAGTTAGCCTGCTAGGTAAATTCCCATTCAAAGAACACATGGCATGGAGCTGTAATGATCGAACCGGCGATTCAACGGGTTGTAGCTGTAAGCCTTAGAAGGTTTCAACAACATAATCTGTTTCATTGCTGAAACAGCGACCTAATTCCCATTAACGCTAATGATGGGGTTATGAGCTCTGGTAAAACTAACATATCGAGTGATGATTTTTCAAGACTGGCAGGATTTGCTCTCTTGGGGAACAGTAAGTAATTATTGGTCTGATCTGACTCTCGTAAATATAGTGCATAGAATCAGGAGTAAGCTATTTCCTAGTTCGATACAATGAACCAACTATTCTTCCAACATCTTTTGTAAGGACACGAATATATGTATTAAGTTTTAAAAAAGATATGATTTTTACATACGGGTGTGTGAATGATTATGGACGCGAGAATACACGGTTGTGTCAGATTGCCAAGACATCTAACTTTTGCTGTTGTTTATTGTCGTGCTGTTGAGAGAAAATTAGTAGAAACACAGACTATAGATCAAGGATTGTATCTTAGTCTGTACATTTAACTGCGTTTATACTAAACTTTAAACGTAATTACTCAAAAATCGAAGGATCTGCGGACAAATATTTATATGGGCTGTTGAGCTTGTTTTGGGGTGAGAAACCTATCCCCAAGTTTGTCAATATATTTTTAATACTCCCTATATATATATATATATATATATATATATAATATGTGTGTGTGTGTGTGTGTGTGTGTGTGTGTGTGTGTGTGTGTGGACACTAAAGCCAACAACGAGCGGTCACCGTCTGTTTTATGCTTAAAAACAATCTTAAAGATTGTGCTTAAACATTATATTGTCATTGTTATTCAGTTCTATCGTTTTCCCTCTCTCTCCCTCTATCAATCTATTTCTTTCTCTCTCTCTCTTTCTCTGTATATTATATATATATATATATATATATATATATATATATATATATTATAGTTTAGAACATGTACAAATTATCATCTAATACAGAATGTACATTTTGTTTCGACATTGAAAGGACAATGTCTTATCGGGTAGTGTGAAAAAAATGGTAATTCTTTTTCTTATATTTGGCGAATTGTACGTGACAGGTTGATGAAGTGGAAAATTGGACAAATATTTATAGCTCTATTTTATACCGAGCACTATTTTAAATTAATGTTTTGAACGTTGTCAGTTTCTTCTTCGTTCCTTATTCCCTTGGATACATACATACATACATATATATATATATATATATATATATATATATATATATATATAAATTAGAGAAAGTTTTCAAAATTCAAAGGTGTCGGATGTACATTTCGACATAGGATCTCTAATAGTGATTCTACGTCAGCGACATTGTTTTGTTTCAAATGGCGAATGCCCTGGGGTAAAGGGTTTTAGGTTAACATGTACACCCTACACCTTTGAATTTTGAAAATTTTCTCTAATTTATATTGGCTCTGTATTCTTAATACTTAATACATTGAGCTCTCTGCCTGCATCACTTTTTAATGTTAAAATTTTTAATATTAATTAGGACCAGGTTCTTGGAATTTACCTACCTACTCTTCCTCTTCGGATTAAAGAAAAACGATATATATATATATATATATATATATAACTTATTCTGGGATTCCTATCTTTTAGTCAAATAGAAGGACAAACTGAATTTTCTATTTCTGATTGGTAACTCTATATTCAAATCTCAGCCACACAAATTGTTAGTAATGGGTACAGATAATAATATGTCTAAAAACTAAAAACAACAAATATTTCAACAATTATGGATAATCTCAGTTTTGAATGAATATCGAACATGCTGTTGACATCAAAGGGCATTGGATCCAGTGAAATTAATAAATAACCTTTGGATAATGACGTCGGCTAGTGAAGCGTATATTTTTTTCTTGATTTTCAGTCCATGATATACAAATTAACTACCAAGCCTTGCCAAAGGGAATTTCAGTCAACAATCTGCAAAATTGTTTGCTTAAATCTTTAAATTTATATTTTAAGTGCTAATGTCACATTGACATTTTTCAGACATAGTTTCGTGTCAGATTTTAATTTTTTTTTGTAGCAAGAGCAACATTCATTAAGAGTAGGGCATGATATATTTTTTGATCAGAGGGTGATAAAACGTAATCTTACTTTACATCTGGACTCGGAGGTTTGGATGAATTCTCTTGTAGAACAAATATATTAATTTGTTGTATTATCAATATTATATTATCAATATTTATTTGCATGTATTAAATATATTTTGTTAACTGATTACTTCCTATATATGTTTGTAGTATAGATTATGTCACTGTATATTTTTAATACACCCTAACATTTGCTGTTGTTAATTGTCATGCTTTACTTAGGGGATCGAACCGGTGATTCAACGGTTTGTAGCTGTAATCCTTAGAAGGTTTCAACAACATAATCTATTTCATTGCTTATGATCTTCTTCGTTCCTTATTCTTTATGTTTTATTCTTCATGTTTTTTTTTCTTTTATTTGTTTTCAGTTTATCGAAAATGATTAGATTGAATGCAAGTTTTAACGTTTTTGTTTTGTATCGCCGAGGTGGCAGGACGATACCCAGAAGATGCGTGCTGTGTATCTACAATACATTATCCGTACTAAGGGATATTAATAAAAATAAGACAAACCACAGAAGACAGAACAACAAATTGCAGAAGATAGGAGAGGTTAAGTTTTTAGAGTCACAGTGAGATAATAATCTTCATTGACACTCCAAATTAACAGACTGCTATTAGTCTTTATTTTCATAGCTACCTCGGTCCACATACCATTTTATTCTTGGGAGCACTACAGGGATGTTTGCCGCTCTACAACACCTCCCCCATGAAATGTTTCATCCTTTGGACGAGATATTTTCTTCTTTTTGGATCGATCTTGATAGTTCCCATAGCTTTCCTTTTTCTCTTTCCTAAGTGTTATTGTTGTACCTCTGGTACTACAATAACACTTGTTATTACACTTTTTCACATCGAATTACACTTTTTCATATCGAAAATATCGTATATTACTTCTATGGGTTCTTTCCTACGCTGTTCACGTGTGTACTTTCTTTTTATCCTGTTTATGTGCTTTCTTATAACTTATTTTAGATGTTTTATACGGTACATAATGTGGCCAATTCAATTGTCTATAATGTCTTCTTCCTATGACTCTTTACTGAGTTTGTCATTTTTGTCGTCGCACTTACTTCTGTCACTCATAATTTTTTTTCTTTTATTTGTTTTCAGTTTATCGAAAACTGATTTAATTTTTTTATTTTGTAAACAGTAAGTTTGCTGGAGACATTCTTGCATTAGCGTTTGTGTTTGGTGGGATTCGGTAGACAGATAAGAAATTCTATAGCCCCCATTTCTTGCTTTTATTCCTTCCAGCTTTCCTATTGACTTTTTAAAAATGTCTATAAATCGTCCTACCAACCCATTAGATCTTAGTTAGTAGGACTCGGATGTCAAATGAGTATTTATATGCATTTTGTAAAAATTTCAAAATCCCTTTGATGAGAATTGCGTCCCATTGTCCGATACGATAGTATACGGTACACCAAATCTTGCAAACAGTTTGCTTACAAATTCTTTTGTGATCTTTCTTGTCGGCGATTTGCATCTGAATATTTTTAGCTATTTTGAAAAGCTATTCATCACAACAAAGAAGTATATACCCCTTATCGACCCTGCATAATCTATGTGTATCTTAGAGCAAGGCTTATCAGTTTTTGGCCGTAGATTAAAATTTATTGGCAGAGATGTTGCCGCTAACTGGCAATTCTTGCAATTTTTTCCAAGTTTTCAACGTCTTTCCATTTCGTTCCAATACAGGAAACTTTGCATAACAGCTTTCATACGTGAATTACCAGGATACACTTATGGAAACTTCGTAGTATTTTTTTTTGTTAATACCGGAATGATCACCTGTTAACCATTCAATAGTTAATTTTGTAAGCGCCGCTTAGATGTGGCACAAGGACGAAAGTATGGGTACCCAGTGAAGATCGAACTCAATACTCAATAGTATATCTTGACAAATTGAAAAACTATATTCCTTATTTTCCTTTTTTTCTAATAACCCTTTCTTTTTGTGAGTTATCAACTTGTCAAACTTCGCTTTAATTTTAATGTCGTCAATTGTATTAGGAAATTATCTCACATTGTTATACAAAATATTTATATTTTTAGCTCACAAACTAATTAAACTATTATTGTTTCTTTCGGTGGTTCAGTCATTTTCAGTATCAATCTCGATAATCCGTCTGCATGCGCTACCTTTTTTTGAAGGTAAATACTTCATTTTATAGGAATAGTTAAGTAAGATAGTCGCCCATCATTGCAGTCTGCAGTTGGAATACCTTTCTTCGAGCCAAAAATTGTCACCAATGTACGGTTGTCCGTTTGAAAAATAAACTGTCTGCCTTGAATATACTTGTGAAACTTTTTACAGCAAAAACCATTGCTAAACTTTCTTTTTCAATTTGAAAGTATTTTTGTTTCACTGGCAGCAGCGTTCTTGAGAAGTGATGAACAACTTTTAGCTTTCCATCATTTTGCTTAGGAAGCAGTACAGCCCCTAGCCTAAAGTTGCTAGCGCCACTTGCTACATATACTTCCTGGTTCGATTCATAATGCGTAAATGATAGATAAAAATTTAAAGCCACTTTCAATTTCTGAAATGCTTTCTCGCATTCTTCAGATCATACCCATTTTCATCTTTTTAACAATTTATTCAAAGCTCATTCATGTTAGGAATGTGGTTAATACAGTAATTCGCTAATCCTAAAAATGCTTGTCAGGATGCAATATTTGTAGGTGTTGGCATGTTTTTTTATAGCACTTGTTCTTTAGGATCAGACCTTCTACAATTGTCATCAACGATTTGACCGACATACTTATTTTTTGGTAGAAACAAACTCGCATTTCTCTATATTGAGATAAACCCGTAATCCTGTGTCCTTTTAAACATCTTTTGCTTTTCATGTTTATTACTTTCTATGATTTTAATTAACGCCTCGTCAAGATATACCTTAGCGTAATCCAAACCACTCAGCATCATGTCCATTGCTTGTTGAAAAATTGCGGGTGATACTTTTACTCCGAACGATAATCTGTTAAACTTAAGCAGGGCCCTGTGCGTATTTATAGTTAATATTTTTGCAAACTCCTCATCCATCGGAATTTGTAAATATACTTCTGACAATTCTAATCTAGAAAATGTTTTCCTCCACTCAGCTTTTGCAAATATATCTTCTGCTGAAGGTAAAGAGTAATTATACTATTTCAGGCAACATTTTAATCCTGTGGAGTAGTCGGCGAAGACTCTTATTTTATTTTATTTTTTCCTTCTGTAGACTGTTAGACTCGCCCATTGACTAATTCTTTTCTATAACGCCTAATTTTTCGAGACGTTCCAAATCTTCGTCTATGTCTTCTGGTACGGCGAATGGTACCGTCGCTTAGTTTGAAACACTGGAATTGTCTTTTCTTTTAACTCATACTTTGCTTTAACCTTAGAATAAAATCCTAGGCCTTAAGAAAAAATATTCGAAATCTTGCCTTTAAATTCCGTTTAATATTTTCTGTGTAATTAGATTATCATAGTTACAACATAGTTACATAATGTATTGATAGGAATATTGAAACAATCAAACTTCTCCATTCAATCGGTACGGAAAAAATTCTGCGTTTGCTGCATGACATAAGCTATTAATTTTCTCTCTTTTCGAGCAAAACCAACGTTGAATTAAATTTCCCAAAGAAATTAAGTTTTTTTTTTGCCTGATATACTTTTGGCAATTTTTTAAGATCTGCCGGTCTATCAGTTTTATTCTTTGTATCCGCATTAATAATTGTCAGGTCTGACACTGTGTCAATTTGCATTTTTACTTTTGTGTCATTCAATCGGGCGTTTATGTATTTTCGTTTCCTGCGATTGGTATAAAGAAACATATCTTTTGGTTTCCTTTTGACTTTTCTTTTACAAAAAGAACTTTTATGACACTTATAACCACAATTTGAGCTTTTTTTTTTATCTTTAAATGGACACTCCTTCTATGGAGGTAACTGGCCACAACCGTAGCATGGATTACTTTTAACTTTCTTATTTTGTGGGTTTACTTTTCTAATATATATATATACCCCTTTGTTCAATATATACGGTATCTTTTTCCAAGTTTACAATTCTCTGACATTTCTCAGCCAATTTTTGTAGAGTTCTTTCCTGGTCTTGTTCTAACTTTCTTAAGAGTTTCTCACGCACTTTTGTTTTGCTTGATAAGGTTAATCCTTGTATAAAAATTAAACTCTTGAACATATATGTGCTTAATTCATTCAGTCCAAAATAATCACACTCCCTATTCACTATACTTGACAACGCTGTTTATTCATCATCATCGTTTTTTGATAAATTTAAACAACACTATCATGTGTTGAATAAAGAACTACGTTCGCCAAAAAAAATTTAGACAATATCTGGATAGTTTCTTTAAACGTAGTTTCTCCAGGTTGTTTTGTTAGAATATAGTTTCTGTATTTTTCGTGTTCCGAATCATCTAATTTACTTAATAGTAAACGAATTTTCTTATCGTCTGGAAGCTCTTATGGAACTGAAAATTCGAGCAAATATCTCCTTGAACTTGCGATAATAAGCATAAAATGTAACCTCCTCTTCAAGTTTATATGAACAAATTTCTAACTGATTTAAAAACAGCGTCCTGAGAAAATGTATCTGATTTATCTTTTAAATTTGCTCTTCTTCCTGATTATTTTGAAAATGTCGTCAAACTGTTTTAGTCAATATATCTGTAGAATTTATTTTTGGTGGAGTTTAAACTGCTTTCGGAGTTTTCAAGGCCAAATCAGTTATAATAGATTTGCTTGTTTGAAACTACGTAGCCAAATCTGCTGTATATAGATTTTGTTTGTCGATATTTTCGTCGTCAGGCTATTGTTTTCGACGCAAGTTTTTTTTATTTTTATTTTTTCGTCAAACTGATTTCGCCAATCAAGAAAACAAATTTTTGTTCAACACTATTATAATAAATAGTAAATTTTCTTCGTGGCTAATCTGTTGTATTGCCAGGTGGCAGGACGATACCCAGAAGATGTGTACTGAGTATCTGCATCACAATATCCGTGCTAAGAGATATTAATACAAATAAGACAAACACCAGAAGACAGAAGAACAAATAGTAGAAGAGAGGAGAGGTTAAATTGTTAAAGTCGCAGAGAGCACAGTCCGATACTAATCGCCAATGACACTCCGAATAACCCAGACTGCTATAAGTCTTTACTTTTATAGTGTTGTGTTCGACAATCTTCGTCGCCACTGTTGTGTCGACAATCTTCGTCGCCACACTGTTGTGTCGTGAGTAAGAATAAATAACTCAACAACAGGAATAGGTTAATTGTTGTATTCCGTGAAAATAGTATTTACAAAGGTTATTAGTATCCAATACAAGAATAGAGGTTAATCGTCCCAACCGTCGTAAGACGTAGTATGAGCAATGGGTACTTCCGGGTCGTCACCGGAAGTCTACGACTGACTTGTCGATCGGCTGCTCAGCACACTCCCCTACGTAGATGCCACCATTACTTTACATAGTAATGGAATAGTCCATTATAGCCGAATAGGCGCGGGCGTCCCAATATATAGCTACCTCGGTCTATTCTTGAGAGTACTAGAGGGTTGTGAGCTGCTCTACAACAGTTTGTTTAACTATTCTATCTGCGATATCATGGATTACGAAGTTACGTCTTATAGTATTAACCTGAATTCGTTAATGAAACAAAGCTTAACAAACATTAACGAAAAAACAGCATATCCACTGGGTAATGG